>BSBK01003767.1:1975000-2065011 GCA_027943335.1 Chamaecyparis obtusa | reverse complement strand
TATACATATACACATATATATACATATACATATATATACATATATATACATATATATACATATACACATATATATACATATACACATATATATACATATATACATATATGTATATATATACATATATATATGTATATATATACATATATATATGTATATATATACATATATATATGTATATATATACATATATATATGTATATATATACATATATATATGTATATATATACATATATATATGTATATATATACATATATATATGTATATATATACATATATATATGTATATATATACATATATATATGTATATATATATATATATATATATATATATATATTGCACTTTTGCTTTATCACTAGCCTTCATTTATGATTGAGGTCATCACAACATTTATTCCACTTTATTTGTTTTGTTTCCCCCCTACAATAATGGCACCCTTTCACTACTCCCCATGTTCGATGATCATTGTTTTCATCTCTTGGTTCTCCCTCATTATTTCTCCTTCTTGATGCTTCTTCATTTCCTTATTAAACCAGTGTCTCATTTTCTACCTCTATATTAAGTGTGTTAACTTGTGAGTTCACTAGCATTTGTGAGAAAATATTTCAGCTATTGTCCCCTACTCCTTTCTTCTTATTTTTTTAGAGTTTATTGTTCCACACTTTTGGTAATCGGGATATGGCCTTTCAAGGTTGCATTAAGCCAAAAAGCTGGATTCGTATTCTTAAACCTCTAGAAAATATGTATCAAAGGGCCATTAAGCTAACATTTGGGGAAAATTATTTTGATTACAACTTCACTCTTAGAACCAATGGAGAAATTGTAGGAACCTTTATTTCCTTTTTTATCATAGCCAACATTAATAAGAAGGATATCATCACCTTGTGTAAGGAAGTCTTTATAGAAAAAATCCTTCGGGGTCTTGAACAAGTGGTCTATAGCATCAATAAGAACCATGAGAGTCCTCATCATAAAGATTACAAGCTTTCCAATATTGTTAGTTTTGAGAATATAAAAAAAGTTTCCAGAAGGTCAATTCTAACCTTTAAAGATAAGACCATTTTCAATTTTCATTGGCTAGAATTCAGAAGGAATTTACACTTCCTTCTTCACTGGAAATGGATTATCCCAACTCAGAATAAATAATGGTTGTTTCATTACTTTACAACAAAAGGATATGAAGTCTCACCTTCTTTCAAATAGATGGAATTAGATAAAATTGAAATTATTCCTCCGGTGATCATCAAAAAGAGTTGGGTTCATAAAAGCCCCGGAAAGACTGATTCGAAAGGCAAAGCTAAATTGACCTTGGAGGATGGTGGAGAATTAGATGACTTGTAAGATGAAATTTTTATTATTAAGTGTAAATAATTTCTAAAAGATCATGTTACTTAGTACTTTACATTTTTTGTACCCATCTTATGTTTAAACTTGCGGCTAGTAGACTGTTATCTCTAAACCCCCAACTTGCTATATTATACTTCATCATTTTTATAAACTCTGTGGATACATCCTACTAAAACTAGAATTTCATTAATAATAGAAACCTAGTACATGCTCATTATCTCATATTAATTATCTTTACATGTTTGTTCTGTTGCTATTTTGTATCCTTTGTGCTAGAAGTGATTAATACAATATTGAGATATAGAATTTGAGCAAGTAAGTCTTGGAATTTTGTTTTAAGGTTTAAATTTATCTGTTGACAAATGTCAATTATGAAATAGCATTTTGTAGTTTTTAATCCTTTGAAAGAGAGATTAATATATTAGTTTCAACAAATTCATCTACTAAGATTTCTTTGACTACATTTGATATACAAAACTTGAAATTTGTTGGGTATTGGATAATATATTATTGAATTATTAACAATATTAGACCCCGTATACCTTGATTTATAATAATCCTAAATTAGGCATGAGAGGACATTTAAAAAGGATAACTAAAGAGTGGTTGTATGGGTATATCTCTTCAGACTATAGATGTAAAGGAATGGATGTTTATCTCCTTCAAGATTAGACATATTACTGCTAGGTGTCATAATGGTGAACAAAAGGATAAGATCAAAAAATTCAAAGGAAAAGGAAAGAAGCAATGTTATGCTATAGTAGATGAAGGTGTGACTAATAAGGAGTCAGAAGAAAATGAAGAAGAGGAGATAGTATTCATTGCAGTAAAAGAGGATTCTGTAGAAGGTGAAAATGCCTTAGTAACTCACATGGATCAAGGCAATGAGTGGGTCATTGATAATGGGTTCTCTCATCACATGATCAGTAATAGAATTAAGCTCATCAAGGTTGAAGAATTTGATGGTGGTGTGGTTAGGTATGGTAATAACACACCCTTCTTGGTTAAAGGGAAAGGTACAATTTATTTGAATGGTAAGAGTAATACTGATGATGTTTATTTTTTAGAAGTTCTAACACATAACTTCTTAAGTGTCAGTCAGTTGAATTCCAAAGGTTATAGACTTGAGTTCAAAGGAGGTGTATGCAGGATACTTGGAAGATCAGGTGATCTGATTGTAACTGGTAGGTAGACTAGAGGTAATTTATTCCAACTGAATACTACTGTGAATAGTTGTTTGGTGGCTAGAGTTGAGGATATCTACTAGTGCTTGCAAGGCTAGATAAAGTTCTCTTGTCATTGTGAATCTTGTACATAGTTTCCACTTTAGGTAATGCATCTTGTAGCTTTTTTGGTTTCAAAGGTGTTTAATTTAGCAATCAACATATCTTTGTTGAAGTTAATAATGAGTGGAATGATCTCCTCAATCGCCTAAACTTTTGACTTATAAACCAGTGTCAAAGATCTCATAATCTTTGTGATCACTTCTTTCTAGGTGTATGTGCCTACTACTATAACTGATAGTAATGCTAAAGATTGATTATTTGATGGTGATGATGATGAAGACTAACCAAGATTAGAAGAATTCATGAGAGTAGAAAAGTTAGATCAGTTATTATCTTGTCATTGATGTCAAGCAATTGATTTCTAGTTTATATTATGTTTCCATATCATTTGGTAATATTATAAGTTGAATGAATTAAGGAGAATAAGAAATGAGATGTTATGAAGTTCAAGAACATAAATGGGAAACTGATATAGATCGGACAATATTTTAAGATTATGTTGATATAATTGTTTTCTACCTAATATATGATTATGTTAAGTCGGTAATGCATGGTAATGAAGTTTTGTCAAGTTGATAAGTTAAAATGTTTTAGCTAGCGAGGAGAAAAAGTCACTTGGTAAGGTAAAAGGTAAAAGGAAGGTCACTCAGTAAAGTGGAAGGAACTCAAGGCACCAAACATGAAAGTTTTAGGCACGGACTGAAGGTAACCGAAATACTGATGAAGGACATTGAGCAAGGAAGCTATATTAAATTAGGATTAAATCAACATTTAATGATTAACTATGATGCAGGATGGTCATGATGATGAGGAAAGTTAGTTACAAAGATCTATGGTTATGAAAATTCAAGGAGAAGATCCATGAAAAGATCTAAACAAGAAAAATAGTAGGAACAAGTTTCTAGAAAATTTCAAGTTCCTAGGTGAAATGAAAATGTGTTACCAAGATCTAGATTCAAGGTATAATGATTTGAACGGTTAGGATTGATTAAAGGAAAATGTAATAGAGGAGATTAAGAGGAAAAATTATCTATATAAAGGATGGATTTATATGAACAAAAGGCTAGAAAATTGAAGAAAAAAGAAGAGTCACTGACTAATGTAGAGAAGAAGGAACATATAGATTATGAGTGGGAAAGAAATATTTGATGAAGTGTTGAAGCTAGTGGAAAGTGAAGAAGTGAAGTGAATATTGAAGGTCACACAAAGGATTTGATTAAGAAAAGATAGTTGTAAATCTACATGTCAATTTATTTATTGTTGCTTACTAGCATTTTTAATAGAGAAATATCTTAACAAAGTGGACTTAACAGTCTTATTATAAAATCCTTAAAAAATGTAACATTCTAAAGAGTGTTTGAAGCCCTCTAACAAAGCTACTCTTAATAGGGTGAAGATCCTAACAGATTTGAGGTAAATCCCTTGACCGGGTCACACCTAACAATGTGTATTGTAATCTTTAACCAGTTGGCTCTTAACCAGGTACTTCAGAAGAGTATTTTCTTAGTGGGTGACAATTGCCACAGTGGTTTTTGTAAGGTCCACCCCAATTCCACCTTTTCCTTGACACTCGATGACGGAGGATTAAGGGGTTTTGTAGTATCTGGATGAATGGTAAATCCCTAATAGAATTGTACCTGCATATCAGTATCTATCAACTAAGTGTCACAATGACAGAGGTGATATATTTGGGTTATTAATTATGTAAGTGAATCTTGGATGCAGTATGTTACCCTATAGATCATACATTCAGCTAGACTATTAAGGTTCCTTTGAGTACTTTTTTTGAAAGGATTAGTTTCAAGAAGTCAAGATGTAAATGCCAAATTAGTTACGTGTTAAGTCTTAAGTTTATCTTGGATTAAATTAATAGTTGAGGTGATGATTCTAGTAACTCCTACGAGGAGGATGAGTAATGCTTTGATGATGTATTATATGGTTATACCATAGTGATGTTTTGGTGATGTTATTAGAACCCTGATCAAGGATTTGTTAGATCCTAGACTAATAGGATTATTCTGCACTTTGTTTTTCGAGATTAGGAAATTTAATCATACTTGTGATAAGAATTTTATAGGACCCGACTGTTATGGTTACCCTTACCGATGTTGAACCATCGATTTATCTTAAATATTATACTAAGGAAAATTGAGATACTTGGACTCATTCGATTTACTGTTATGTTATGATGGACATGTTAGACTATACATTTTGTTGACTCTGTATGTGGATCCATGATTAGTGGATTTGGATTTTGATCATGTTAGACTTTATTATTATCTTCATGTTTTGAGAACCTAAAGATTATCTTATGAAGATGATAGATTATGGATGATCTTGATTTCAATCGAACTATGAATTGAATTATGCAAATTAAATTATGAATTATATATGCAATTGAAGTATGAATTGAGTTATGCAAATTGAATTTATTTGATGTGATTATTGAATCCTATATGATTACGTGCAGACAATTGAATTATGACATTTCATTCTATGTGATTGAATGTTCAAATTGAATTGTGTAAGATCATTATTTGTTGTGTGATTTCATGTATGCAATTGAGTTATGAATAATGTGTGGATATTACATCTTATATGTTTATATGTGATAGTTTTCTTCCTTGAATTACTGATGCTGCATTAAGGTTTTGCAGGTGGAAGGACCATGGAAATATTCGGGGAAACCACATTGAATGCTTGTGCTATGAGTAAAGCCAAGGCCCCATCTATTGAAGAGACCAGGGCCTCATTGTGAAGTGTTTTATTTTGTAACCGTGATGTGAATGTATGTGGAGGATTGTTAAGTGTTGTAATATGTTGGACATACCTTAATTGTGATGTTAATTATGTGAGTGTCACTTGACACTAGAGTTATTTGTTAACTAAGGTATGTCGTGTGATTGGAGTGCGAGAGCAAGTCCTAGAAGCTTCCTCGAGGGGGTATTCTAAGTGCATCCTCTTGTCTTAGGACCCCTAAGTGAAGTCATACCTTACATTTTCGTGCATAAACTAAACCATGGTTTTTTGAAGGTTAAATGGGACCCTAGGGGGTAGTTTCATGCATTTTTAGGTAGCCCATTCCTTGTACCCATAGGATAGGGGTAATTTTAGCATGGGAAAAGCCATATTTTGACCTTTTGTCCCCTCCAATAGTGCCCATTTAATCTTGAACGAATTTTGCAACTTGCATCATGGACACAGAAGTACTTCCTAGGACCATCTTTATGAGGGTTGTGGAGAGTTGGTAGGGGGTCCCTTTTTAGTAGAACTTTTAGAGGGGTTTGGGTTGTTCACCCACTCTCTACCTTTAGAGACCACTAAACTTGGAGAAGGGAAAAGCTGAGGATAGAAGAAGGAGAAGGCTCAAAACTTCATCATTTGGCATTGGATCATAGGTTGGAGGATCTTGCTCTTCATTTCTCTCATTTTTGTTGTAGTAGTTGTATGTGTTGTGTAATTGTTCTTTGGCTCCCCATGGTTGGTCATGGAGGAAGCTTGCATTTCTCATTTGTTGTGTTTTAGCTCCCCATGGTTGGTCATGGTGAGAGCAAGCATGTATTGTGTTTTTCTTGTAATTGGATTTGTGGTTGTTTACTCTTGGATTCACTCACCCTTGGGAGGGAAGAGCAATCAAGAGGGGGTGTGGGAAATGGAGGCAACTCCATGTGTAGAGTCTCCTCCATGTGTGGGGAAGGATGAAGCTTGGGTGAGTGATTTTCCCCAAGTAACCTTGCATATAGCCCATGAGGCATTGGGGGTATAAGGAGGGAAGATTTGGCCATGTGAGCCTTGTTATGATAATGTGCTTATTTGGGTCCATGTGTGGCCTTGTTTTGATATTGAGCATATTTGGGTCCATGTGTGGCCTTGTTTTCATGCAATGGTTATCTCCATGGGTTGTCCACCCACACCCCACAAAAGGAGGTCATGAAATTCTTTAGTTATACCCTTGAGGAAATTTTGAGTTTTTTTTGCAATTGTATGTTTCTTGTGAGTGTTTGTATATGAGTGATTGTATCCCATTTGATGTGGTTTCCCCAAGCTCGGGGGTGGCCTCATGAGAGGCCTAGGATGGGAGGTGAGCTCCCATGGTCTTTCCCTTGCCTTGTATATATTTGCAGATTTGTGGAAGCTCAAAGAGGAGCTATCATGGAGGTTTTCATCTTTTGGATGGTTGTGAGAAGACAACCCGTTCATTCCTTTGTGAAATCTCTCTTTGTATTTGGACTTCTATTGATGTAAAAGAGTTAATGTAATGCTTTTTACATTGGAGCTATTGTGAAGATGAAATAGATGAGAGACTGTCATTTCTTGATCTTTCATTGTGTGGTATTATCCTTTGTAATGCTTTATTGTAACTATGAAGATGTAACTGTATTTGATGTATTTGTGTATGTATTGAAATGGATTCCTTAATGTTTATGATGAATTCTTGCATACGTTATAAAAGATCTCTCTCTCTCTCTCTCTCTCTCTTTATAGTTGATAATACTCTTTCTTTGCAAATGAGTTATCAATATTGATAGATTAAATATTGTAACAATTTCATTATGATTCCATATTTGGGTTGATATAAGAATATTGTAGTTCATATAAGATGATTTAATTGTCATGATCATTGAAAATAAGCTCTATATATGATTCATATCACTCTTTTAGTCCTATAAATTGTAATGAAACAACTATGAAGAAATGAACTAATTAGTTTTTATGTTGATATCTTAATTGATTTGCAATCAAACTATATTTAATCCTTATTGATACGCTATCAATTTTAAGACTATAGACTTCCTTATGCATTAAGAAGACTAATTAAATGATGATGATATACTACTCATAGTTTGCAAGAAGATGTAAAAATAGTGCTATAGCAAAATAACACTCTCCAGAATTTTAAAGAGCAAAATGCTCTCTAGATTTTGTATGGGATAAAAATCCCATACAAAATCCATACCACAGTCAATATTATATAATAAATCCTAGCTTTATAAAATTTTCTAGCATATTAAAATATACTTCTTTTTTAGAAATAAAAGACATCCTTACCTTTATGCCTATTAAATAGTTATTGTTGCCCATGATAAAGCAACTTCCTCCAATGTACTTGGCTACAAATTTATAATGTTTTTTTTGTTTATTTTCTTTTATTACCTCTTGACCTGCGTAGTTTTTACCTTAGCTAAGAAGGGGAAATTAGGATGGGAATAAATTCCCATGTCCCATCAAACTACCTTTTTCTTTTCCCTACTCCAAAATTGGCGCAGGCTTTTGTGGGAAGCTTTGAACATGTAAGTGGGCGTAGGACTTTGGGTGGGACCCCAAACTGCCCCCTCTTCAATGCTTGTCCCCTTGTCATAGTCTTTAGCCCCTAGCTTAGTCAAGATAGGGGTAGGAGCTAGGATAGGGGTAGAGACTTAGTGTAGGGTGTTTTTAATTGGGCGGATTAGTAGGAAGTATTAGTGTTAAGTTAGTTTAGAATATGTGTTAATTTATGTTTAGATGTCATATCATTAGGAAGCTTTATTTTACTTGTTTTTATTTAATGTTTTGTAATTTATGTAATTGCTCAATGATATTTGTTATATAGTATGTATATATATTTTTGATTTGTATATTATAATTTGTTAAATTAATTAATCATCATATTAATTAATTATTACATTATAATTATTAATTAAGTATATATATATATATTATTTAATTATAATCATTGGATATATATAAACATTAATTAATATTTTATAATTTATTAATTACTTAACAATTATATTAATTAATTAATAATTATTAATTATTAATTGGATTAATATAGGTCTATATTATTTGGGTCATTTGTTTAATTGATTAATAGTGTTCAAATCTTATATTTGTATGTTTTCAATTCTAATTTTAATAATCTATTTGACGTTTAAGTTATATATATAGAAAATAATTAATCTATATATATAAGGATATCATTTAATAAATACCCTAGGAGTATTCCTCACTCCTTGGTAATCTATATGATTAATAGATTAACGTTCAACAAAATGATCGTTAAGATGTTTAACGAAATCTTTTTATATTGATTTTTTTAGCTAGCATCCTTTGGAAAACAACTTTGTAGAGGTTATGACCTCCTGTCTCATTGAGACTTCGCCATAAACACCTTTACCGCATCATAAACTTGGATCTTTTACCTTTTTTAAAAAAATTTTGTTGGTTGTGTTTTGGCCCGAACTTTTGGGCATTACAGTTTTTCTCAAAGATGGGTTTCCACATTAAATATTTGTATTACATGTTGTGAATTATTTGTGTGAATGATTTACTAATTGTTAAAGTTTATTTACTGTTATCGGTAAATAGTGAATTGTGTTTAACTGAGCTGCTATAGAGTTAATCTGAGAAAAGTTTTTATTGTATTTGGAATCAGGGATTATTGCTTCAACCCACCCCCCTCTCCATAATCCAATAATTGGTATCAGAGATGAGTACTCTAAAGAGATAAGTTTAAAAGACTTGAGTAAAAGATCCAAATATTTATAGGAGAGAAGTACCTAAGTTGAACAAGGAAAGTTTCTCAACATGGAAATGAAGAATGAGACTGTATCTATCTAGGATTGGAGAATCTACACTAAATCTGTTGGATAATAACTACACTCCACCACCTATCAGACCTTTGACAATTGATTAGATGAGAGAAAATAAGGAACATAAGTCAGTAATGATAGAGATTTCTTCTTCCCTCTTCAATGTTGAATTCAATGATGTTAAGGATTGTGCTACTTCAAGAGAGATGTGAGATAGGATTACACTTATATATGGACGAGATCAACATGCACAAAAGGATAAGGTTAATAGTCTCAGAGGAAAGTATGATGAAATGAGAATGAAGGATGAAGAGAACATCACACAATACAACAAAAAAATTAAGGAAGTTTTTAGTGCCATCAGAGGTGTTGGTGGATCTTTAACCAATGAATAAGTGGTAAGTAAAATATTGATAACTCTTTCTTCTAAGTATGGTATTAGAGTATCCGTAATTCAGGAATTGAGTTCTATATTGAACAATGTTGTTACTCTTGAAGCCCTAATTGGTAAGTTGACTGCGTTTGAGATTAGAAATTATGATAATAGTCTACCTACCATTGAAATTGTCTTCAAGTCATTTGTGAGCATAGGAAACATAGTTATATAATATGAGAAACAAGTTTTAGGAAAAACTTATGGAGGGGAAACACATTTAAAAGTACATAAAATGTTCAAAAGAAGAAAATTAGATTCTATTTGCCCATATTCAATCAAAATTGACAAAATTCTTTTCTTCTTTGTTTCCTCTAGATTTTTATATCATATTATATTTGATGCAGGAGCATCAAGGCCAAGCATAAAGGCTAAAGAGGAGCACTAGGGTCACTGATAGATCCTAGGGGAGTTGAAGACAAACATGACCATGATGGGTCATTTTAAATGTAATAAGACCATATTTGGTTATTTAATTATGTTTTGAATATGTTTTGTTAAGTATGTTGATCACTTTGTAAAAGGATCAATCTTGTAAGCCATGTTGGCATTTGGGGTTAGAAGTCCACCTTGGGGTCACTTGAGGATCCTAAGAATGAATGGTATTGGAAAAGACCTATAAGGTCTATAATGATTGTATGTTGGCCATTAGATCCATTTAAAGGTGTCAAATGCACTAAAAGTGCCAAAAATGTAATATTGCCTAAATTGGCAAAATATGGCCTAGAAGGCTAGTAGAGGGTTTATAGGGGGTTTAAGGTCTTAAGCATTAGGATTTGATCCTAAGAGGATTTGAGAAGTTTATTTCAATAATAAAAATTCCTAAAGGATGGAGAGTTGTCGAGTTGACAACTATGTTGTCAACTTGACAACAATAAACTAATTGCAACAATTAATTAACTGACTATAACCTGTTGGAGAGAAGTTGCAAACAGCTAACCAGTTGGAGGAGGGTTATTTGAATATTGTGTGCTTCAGTTTGAGATAGAAGAGGATTTTAGGAGATTGGTAGAGTTTTTTGTGTCGAAGGAAAAATATGTAATGGAGTTTTGAATCAATAAAACTTTTATTTTCCCATGACAGTCAATTCTGGCTACAAGGACACAATCTTATCTTTGTGGTTCTTAAAATTTTCATTCAATGCATGTTTGAATAGAAAATGGTTTAGAATGATGGTGTTATAATTTTTTTCATTTTCTTTTTAATGAAGCATTTTTGTTTTGTCATTTAAGGCAAAGAATATTAGTTATTTGTTGACTGCTCGAGGCAGATTTTGTGTGCAATCATACATTATTTTGAAGACACTGTGAATTTATAGGTTCCCCCACTTTCTATAACCTTCGTGACTTGTCGGAGGAACTTGAAATTGTACAATATGTCCTTGTATAGGTGAGATTTCAAGGATATGCAGGAGAGTGAAGATGGAGATCATTGTTTAAAGAGAAATGTTGATTAAGGGTAATTAGTGGATGGACCAATCAAGGTCTAAGAGTTCCATCTAATGGAGGGCCACTTTTTATGACTTGGAATGTCATGATATGTTACTTGGATGGTGTATGATCCATTGTTAGGATCTCGAGAGGTGTGGACGTGTCTTTTTGACAAAGGCCTAGGCTAGTGCACCTAGGAAGAAGGCTTTGGTGTTTGGGATGGTAGAACATGGTGGAACCTCTTGTAATGTTGGAAATCCATTAATTTGGATCATAACTAAACTATTTTTGAAGGTTGGGTGGTTTTTGGATGAGTGTTGATGGTACTTTCTTTGTAATAGGAGGGCTAATGAGGGATAATTACATGGCAACACGCCATTGGTTTGGATATTTTGTTCAAAGGAGCAATATATGATTTTGAGATACGTTACACAAAATTGAAAAGGGTATCAGGATATGCCTTTAGTTTTGTGATTTTTTGGGGGAATTTTTGAGTAATCCGTGAGAAACTTGCTGAACAGGGCTACTAGAGATTAAGGGCTAGTGAGCACCTAAGTAAGGGATTGTTGCTTGATTAAGTTGATTGGATGAAACCATTGATGTAGTTGAGGGAAATTGGATTATTTACAAAGGTGTGGAGCCTATTGGTGGCATAAGATATTGATTTGCACTCTGATAGTTATGGTGTAAATTGGGTCCATGAAGATTATCCTTGTGAAACAACTTGTTGGGTGTTGTGACAACACTAATGAAGTCCCTCTTGAACTTACTGATTGCAAGTCCACCTAGGCCTCTGCATCAATATTCTTACCCTAAAATAAATTGCCACTCTTTTTCAAAAAATGAAGAAATATATGAGGCTTAAAATAATAATTCTAAGAAGAGAACCTTGTTTAATGAGAAAAAGATGGAGATCCATGTAGAAGAAATCAGAAAAGTAAATAGAAGATCTATATTATCACTGCACTTGTTAAACATAAGCATGGACAAACAATGCTCTTGGCAAGTTGTAGCCAAATTGAAATTACCTATTTATACAACATTTGTGAGTGGCTTCCATACTGCACCTACCTAGATACATTTCTAAATATTGAAAACATAGCATTGATAAATTGAACCTACCTCAAAAATTGGTCTTCCTTCATACCAACACAATTCTTTTCTAACACTAAGAACTTCTTCAGAGCTCACCCAAGGGAACCTTATATGAAATAACTCTCACTAGTAGCTAGTTCATAGTTGCTCCAAATTTAATTTATACAAATCAATTAATACTCAATTAGAGATTACACTAATACTCATGCATCGCTACATGAAATATATTTACTAAAATTTTACAACTATAAATGTACCACATGCATTGAAAGAAAGAGAAAAAATTTAACTACCTAATCACTACCAACAGACCTCATTTTTTCCTTTGAAATATGCTTCTTGAGAGCTAGGAATAATTTCATGGTTGGCTGATGCATTCAATTCTTTAACAAGTGCAACATTTTGGTCACCTACATTCACTAGTGCAACACAAAAGGTTTGATGTCATTCACAATGAACAACACAAATACTATATAGAAATGTAGAAATGAGGATAGTCAACTATATCAAGGATGAATACATTTTATTTTTACTTGCCTTTATTTCTTCATGGCTACGATATCCAACCTCATCAACAATAAGAGAATATGAGCATGCCTAGATGAGACACATTAGAAAATTTTGTGTTTCCTAGTTGTTTTGATTACAAGTCTTCAAGGCTTTGTGCATAATCTCCAAAATGATGACAAAATGAACAACTCCAACTTTCAAAACTAAATGGGCAGGTGCTGATTGGTTTAGTTTGAGCTTCACTTGGTTTCGGGAATACTTTAATATTCTCCACTCAACAAGGCCAACCACATGAAGGTAGAAGCTCATTTGGGACCTCCCCCCCTATAATCACTCTAAATTCCCCATTAACATCTAATTACATATTTCATTCATCCATCCATCCATTTACAAACTATAACATTTAATCATTATAATCACATAACATTCATTAACATGACATAAAATTCATTAATACACAACATTCATCAATAATTCATTAACACATTAATCATTATAATCACATAACATTCATTAACATGACATAAAATTAATTAATAGGCAAAATTCATCAATAATTCATCAACACATTCATTAAGATAACGTTCTTGCATTATCAAACAAGGTTTATAATAATCATTTCTCTTTTAGTTTTTCTTCAATTTTTTAAGGAAAATGCTAATAGTAAAATCAATATCTTTGACATTCTCCTCATCTTGTGGTTCTGATGTTATGATATGATGTCTCCTCATCTTTTTTGGAGCATGAGGCTACTACACCAAAGGGGGGTCCGTTGCAATAACAAATAAATGGGTTAAATTCACAATATTTTTTATTAATGTTAAAAGTATTTTATTAATCAAAAGAACATAACAGGGATTTTTCTTTACTTGACAATGCCACATCATCTAAAATCACATTTTGTTCAATCCCAACCTCGACATGTTGAACACTAAGATCATGCTCTACTCCATCACCACGACGTTCTGCATGCTCTAAAATATTCACAAAAAGGTTACACCAATTGCAATTTAAGATGTTAAATTGTATTAAAAATTACATAATTAATTTTCAATAGAAAATGAATACCTCCATCATTGTGATGCACATCAGGGCCTTCGTCATGTGCATTTTGTGCCAGGATTAGAAGGCTGTAGTGAAATGACATGCACATTGTTATCATTGTTTTCTTTATAAAACAAAAATAGTTGATTTATGTCAAAATTAACATCAAATAGATTATTTCTCAGGTATTCAATTTGAGTTATTTTTCATTAGGCTTATTTACTTGTGTGTGAACCGGTGCACCGGAATGTTCACTTTGGCCACAAGATTCTATGCGGTGGCATGCAACCACGACTTTATAGCCTTGCTTAAAGCATATTTGTTTGTCTTTTTTCGTGGGCACTACATTAAATTCAAAGACCTACTTTTTTGCCTTAATATCATCAATATTGCATGTATTTCTTGATTAAACAAAAATGTTTGTAATTTTATATAAAAAATTTGATATGAAATTTCATTTATAGGTACTTACAAGTCGTGCGTGAAGTTTCATATATCCACCAGAGCCAAGATGGTGTTGGCCAACCATGACTTTATAGACTTGCTTAAAGCATATTTGTTTGTCTTTTTTCATGGGCGCTACATTAAATTCAAAGACCTACTTTTTTGGCTTAATATCATCAATATTGCATGTATTTCTTGATTAAACAAATTTTTTTGTAATTTTATATAAAAAATTTGATATGAAATTTCATTTACTAGTACTTACAAGTCATGCGTGAAGTTTCATATATCCACCAAAGCCAAGATGGTGTTGGCCAAACTTATCTTTTCTCGCTTGTGTAGCCTTTGAAGTTTCATGTAGTCTATATATGAAAAGTTTGAAATATGTTAGATTATATAAATATAAAGATCACTAATTAGTGCATAATTACATTAATACTATCACATACCTATTTTTTCCTTCTCCTGGTCGAATTCCTTCATCTCTAAGACTTTTCTATTTTGCATCTTCAATGATTTCATTCCACTCCATCTCTAGAACCATAGGAGGATGCTTGTACTTTGGGTTGAGCTTTAGAGCCCTTCTGTATCGGTCCCTCACACACTTTAGATGTTTGCAAGCTTTCTAAAGAATTTTGGCTTTGTCAAAAATATGTTGACCAAAGAGATCCTCTAAAGATTTTATGAGCTGATTTTTTAATTCGGGAGCTTGGTCATTCCACCTTTTAAGAAAAAACAAAATTGTTAGATTAAGAAATTAGCTGAAGTTATGTAGCTTGAATATAGTACAATAAATGGATGAAAGGAAAAATATTCTACCAATGTGTTGGTAAACAGATTTGTCCTTCTTGTTCCTTGTGACAATATGACTCTCAATGCCCGAATGCTAAACAACATCTTCTTACAACAGTTGAAAAGCCATCTTCTAATTACCGGCTTTTCCCTGAATTCATAGGTACAACTCCCTATGTGAATGATATTCAAAGAATTATGTTTTCTCCTAAATCTAACAAGGGGTATGCTCTTAACCTGAGAGTAGAAGAGGCTAACCGAACTAAGTCTAACCAGAGCTTAATTCAGGCAAGAGAATTTCTCTAATCTAAAACCAAGCAACAAACTCACAAATCTTATGAATTTAGATGCTCAACAACTGCCTACAGAAATGCAAATGAAAAGATTAAGAACTTCTTTTGAATCCTTCCCTGAA
Source organism: Chamaecyparis obtusa (assembly GCA_027943335.1). Classification (NCBI taxonomy): domain Eukaryota; kingdom Viridiplantae; phylum Streptophyta; class Pinopsida; order Cupressales; family Cupressaceae; genus Chamaecyparis; species Chamaecyparis obtusa. The sequence continues at coordinate 2,049,639 of BSBK01003767.1, read as the reverse complement.
TCTCCCAAAGCACATCCTACTCTGGTTAATTCATATCCTTGTTACAAAAAGAATGAAACATCCTTCCTTTCTTCCTGCAATTCAGATTTAAAAGAAAGACACATAGAAGCAAAAACTAATCAACTAAAGGGAACAAAAATTATTGACATAAAACACTTTTTTACTGGCTCTGCAATATCAAATTTTTTACATCAACAATTTTCTGACCCTTTTATTAACTTCTTTCAAAGGATTTATATAGTTTACAATGTATCATGCTCGTAGGGACTGATGACCTTTAAATTTTCATGAATACAAAGAGATTGGGAACAAGCAACTTTGAAAATAAAATGAAGAGGAATCAATTTGACTCTGTCCCTTCACCTTCCCTCACTAATATTAATCTCTTCCAATACATCATCTTGATCAATGAAAACTTCATCACCTTGAAAAATGGTGTGCCCGTGATCCCTGTTGAGAGGTCCGACATAACACTTCCACCATATTTAATTATTTCTCTATTTTGAATCCTTCCTGATTTGTCCTTTATATTAAGTTGATCCTCATAAAACATATTACAGAATAGCACTAATTATCCTTTAGACCTATAGTGCTTTGCCCATTTTCTGCACGTCAAAGTTAAGTGCGAGAGCGATTATAACTTAAAGCACATGCGTATAACTTTAGATAATCAAAGTTTCTCTTTTTTTTTAATATTGGCTCGGATCATTGTATTATAAGTTTGCGGTTTAAAAAAAATGGATTGGTCGCATGATCACAAGACCAAGAAAACTGCCTTGCGATCATGCGACAAGGCATAATGCAAAGCGGGTAGGTGCGGAGGAAGTGCAGAAAAGGACAAGGAAGATTAGAAAGGTGCCCAGTTGGCATCCATGTCCTCCAACATTAAGCATCACAAAAATTTCAAATGCGGTTATGTGCCAAATTTCCATCCATCTAGCATTGACTATTTACCTTTTTGCATGATCGCATAGCAATATTTTAATCCATGCGATCATACGACCGCTCTTTTCTAACCCAACACAAGCAGCATAGTACTGCCACTCTCCATCACCCACCATTTCCACTTCAACATTCCCATGTCTTGGGAGCATCTCTCTCCATGTATCACCAGACATCGGCCCTTGTCAGCAATAACTTGCACTGGGTAATTTGTAACATTTTAGGTACACCAGTTAGATATAAAAGAAATACCCTGCAGTCATACTTTGCAAAAAGAGCCTTTCCTATTCCAGGTTCTCCATAGAGGATAACTTCTTTTGGAGGCTTTATACCAATGTCTTCATACAATTCAGAATGAGTCAAAGGAAGCTCCACTACTTCTTTAATTTCTCAAATTTGAGCATCTAAACTTCCAATGTCTGCATATGACTCTAGTGGTGCTTTCTCGACCTTCATCACTGATACCATGGAAATATACCTCATTTTGCAAAAGAACTTAGATATAATTCAATCTATGTCTGTCCAAGTTTTTGCTCTTGAATGTTGATGTCAAATCAGTAGATATAATGCTATCACTTGCTTGATGTTGGGATCAACAGTGTATTCTTCCCGGGTAATCACCTTCTCATTCTATAATTATCTAGGAACACTTCTTGAGACCCCTTTATATTACAGATTTTTAATAGAAATCAATGTCTTCAGATGAAATTTCTTCTTCAATTGGATTGTACACATTGCAATATGAAGTGGAATTCTGAATAGTCTAATGCCGGCTCTATCCCTACATTATTCATATGAGGGATCTTTTGTCTGATTTCTTGTGAATGTCTAGAGATCATGACTTTCAATCATCATTCTGCTTGAGAAAGAACATCAATAGGAGCACATTATCCTTGCCAGGTTAGGATCTATAACCTACCCATTATGACAAGACTTCCAAATAACCCACCCGGCTAGAAAAGATAACAATAGCAGGGGAACCCTGACAAGGATAGCCTATCCAATGAAAGACTTAGACCTAGACTGAGACATGACCAGACCTAACTATGAGATCAAAATCTTCCACTTTGACAACATGGTTATGGGGTGAAAAGTGGGGCAACACAATGATATGGAGTTACGTACTGCTTATGTATGGTGGGCCCGAATAGCTTCAATGTTATTTCATAAAGACTTTCATAAAAAACATCGTTTCCTTCAAAAACATCATGGGATCATCAGTCCAAAATGAGTTATGAATAAGTAAACTATAATTACACTATAAATAATAACAATTTTAAATTAAGTACCTGGAAGCTTAGGTATTTTTAAGGGAATCATATCTTTCTTGGCCAACAAAAATGACACCTACAATGACCTTGTACTATCAACACGAGCTGATCTAGGAAATGATGGTAAATTATGACCAGCACTAGTCTTTGTTCTATCATGTATCTATTAATGCAACAAGTTAATCAATGACTATGATCAAATGCACCCAAGAAAGTACAAACCAAATCATAAATTACACAAAACAAAATATAGAAAAATAAGGATTTACCAGCTCTAGTTAGAGCATACGTGGATGTGTGCATGCTTCTTATTGTTGACCCTATAGTTGACAATCTTGGAGAGGTGGTCATCCTCGAAGGAGGAGTTTGCGCTTCATCATGACCTAAAAAACAATCATATATACAATGTCTTGTCTTTTTTTAAATATAGAGCTAATCAATATATACAATGGATTATTAAATTTGATCCAAAATATTATAGTCAAACACAAAAAAAATCATCCATACAATGTTATCATCTAGAGCTACTTAAATTTCCATCTAGACCTACAACCCATTTAACATATGACACAAAATAATGTTTTTTTATTTCCATGTAGATTTAGTCAATCTATTCCTACGAACAAATTATTTACCTGAAGGAACTGCGCTATTACTCTCATCATGTTGAGCAACTCATTAAGGTCTCAAAAAATCCCGTAAGAAGAACACATACATATTTTAGTTCATGATCCATAAAATACTAATAAATATAAACCTTTATTGAACTTTTGTTATAGCTAAAGATTCATTTTTTCTTACTTCTAGACAATGTTCTCTCCATATCAATTTATTTTTCATCACCCATGTCTCCTCATTTGGATTTGGATCCACCACAATGGAAAGAATTTGCGAATTGATTTTTTTAGGCTCTTTGTAATCATGCTTATGGGGTCACTGGTATATGCGATGTCAGCATCACATAGTACTGTCACTTCCATTTCAGAAAATAATTGCTCATTTTTTATTGGTTTTTTTCCCTTTCCCCAAGGATCAATTTGTGATAGAAATATCAGTAAAACAATCAAAATAACTCCAAAATCCTATTAAAAATAACATAATAATATAACATTTTGTATAATTATAATTACACTAAGGTTTACCTTTGCCAAGAAGGGGTAGGAGGAACATCCCCACCTCTATCATGTGTCAATAGATCCATGACACCCTTTGACAAATATTAAATATAAAAACATCATTGTGATGAAGCAATAAATGACTTAGCAAAAAAACTTATTAATAAAATGGTATATTGTATATTGGAGTTATTAATTGGAGGTAATTAGTTTAAATGTTATATATATAGTACTTACCAGTCTATGATAGTAACTTTCTTTGTATCTATATGATTCAAATTGTAATCTATTAGTAGCTCTTCCCCTACAATTATTGATTTTATCGCACATACAAAAACATGATTTCCCTCATGCGCCTTGAAAATGTAATTGGGTCACTTATTAGTTGACCTAGGACTCATACTATTTATAAAACCTGTAATGTTCCTTGTTGCTTTTGGCCTTCTATCGATGTACATAGAAAGTCTTTTACTTTTATCATTTTCTTTCCATTGTAGATAATTTGCTGACAATGCATACCTACACATACTTTTTTTATATTGAACTATCCACATCCAATTATTGCAATTGTAACAAGGTCCTACATACTCCATCAATTCAACAACTTTGTTATAACTAACCTTTATGCCATCCATAGAAAATAGGCCCAAACCATGTAATGACGATGGAACTATGAGATATATCCTCTTGTTAACACAAAAATCAGTGTTAGGTGGAGGTAATTCCTTGGGTACCCATTCTTTCTAAAGATGTGTGTACCTCAAAGGAACCTTGATGTCTCCTTTTGTCTCATCATCATAAGAACATGACCCCTCCTTTAGAAAGGAAAAATTGCATGCGTTTATTGAATTTTCTTCTAATCTTTTGACCTCTTGTTGATCTCCCTATTGTATAACTACTACATGTCTCACTTTCATCTTCTATTCCCGCATTTCCCTCACTCGAGGAAGACAGATTTGATAAATATCTATTTGGTGGTACTTGTAGCCCATCAAATGAGAGATACAGTTAAAGGAGTGAGATATTTTTCTAAATGGGGATAATTTTGATGAAGTTGGCCTAAAGTTGATGTTGAGGGTAAAGAGAATGCAAGAAAATAATAAAAATTTTCTATAGGGTGTATTGACTTATACCTATCCATCCATGTCATTGTGTAGGATCCTCATCAGAGGGGTTAAATTCCCTACATATATAAATCATTTATCTTAAGTTAGTTAAAAATTACATGATACGTATGCTATAAATTACGTAGAACACAACATGAACAATATGCATACATCATAATTATTGTATATTTTTTAATTCGTTACCTCTACTTTATGTGTGCTAGTTATGCAAGATCCTCAATAAAAGGGGTGACAATGTCTGTAGTCCTTTGCCTGTTTCCACAAAGGGTGAGAATCATGCACACAAAATATATTATAGGTAATCAACACCAACAATTGAGCATCATAACACATATTTAAAATATGTGTATCATAAATCACCTATCTTGTCATCATTAGAATTGAACACAATGAATTAATTATACCATGACATTAGACTTCAACACGAAATAAATTAATCATGAAAACATATAAGTCAAACAAATTTCTATGAATAAATCAATACCTCATACATTTCCTTGATCATGTCATTGATCATCTTCTTCATCCATCTCATCATCATGACCATCATCATTATCACCATTATCATCATAATCATGACCATCATCATCATCATCATAATCCTCATTGTCATCATCATCATCACCATGACCATCATCATCATCCTCCTCATCATCATCATCACCACCACCATGACCACCACCATCATCATTGCCACCACCACCACCACCACCACCATCACCACCAACATTATCATCATCATCATCACCACCACCACCACCACCACCACCACCATCATCACCATCACCATCATCACCATCATCTACTTCATCTTCCACTTCTTCAGTATGTTCTTCTTCCATCACATTATATTTTACCAGTCTTCCTCTTGGATCATGTCTAACAACAAATGACCAACCTCATTTATGTGGAATGCCAAAGTAAAATACCTGGTCACATTGGCTTGGAAGAACATAGGGTTCATCCCCAACTAGCTCAAACAACATTGTATTAATCATTGAAAATCCATTTTCATGTTCAATAATAGTTCTCTTGGGATATTTTTGATTCAGTTGTATCCTGTACCATTTGACGATGAATAGAACTAATTTGAAGGAATTAAAGTTGCACTCAAGTATATCATCCAAGCTACCATAGTATCAATTTTCAAACTCTCAAGGATGTAAGTCATTTCTAGAAGAAATATTAGTGACCTGAAAGACTACAATTATCCCAGAGTCACATGTTTTCTTCATGTCATCCAGCTTTTTGATGTGAAATTTATGGCCATGGTAGTACATAGCGTTGTGGTGCTTGACCTGTAATTTTTCAAACATGTCAAAATTATTTTCATCGATCCATGAGTTGTTATTAAACATATGGGTCATGATAAATAAACTTATACGTACCTTTCTACCTCTTAAACCATATGTTATATCAATCACCATTGGCGTAACATCAGAATATCCATTATGATGAGCTTCTTTAACTATTGAAGCAAGACCTTCCCATGTTAAGGAGAGACCATTTTTTTGAGATTGTACAATCCATACCATCATGCAATCAAGATTGTTTGCAATATACAAATGTAGTGCATCCCACTCATGAGCAATTGTATAAAATAAATAGACCACTTAGAAACAACTTATATTAAAGATTTATAAGAATGAATTAACTACAATAACATCTTATAATTACCTCTCACTTTCCTCAATCTGCCTTTCCCCATCAAGTACTCCCCTTCAAATTTTTTAATGGAGTTGGGATCCCAAATGTGATCTACATGGATATTTGCTACAAACTTGGGGAAATATTCACTAATGTACACCATGGTATAGTATACCATATATCCCTCCACCATAGAACCCTCATGACATTCTCTTTGTCGAACCAAGCCCTTCAAACATTTCAAGTGCCTCTCAACCATCTGCATTGACCTAGTTGGTACAAGTCCACACAATTTAATCTCCTCAACTTGATGTATGAGGTATTGTTGTTGTGCATTGAAAGAAGTTGAAGGTAAACACTTTTGCATTTCACACATAAGCTGAGGAATTTTTCTCTTCCAATTTTTTATATCATTTTTATCAATTTATTTAGATGACAACCACCTAGAAGAGATTCAACAAACAAAAACATATAAACAAGACTTTACAAAAAAAATACAATAAATTTTCTTATAAAGTAAAGCAAGACACAAATATAATATATATACAACAAATCTAAGAAATAATACTTCTAACCTCATGTATTTCCCAATATCATATATAACTTGTTTGACATTGTTGTTGAAGTGGTGTGAGAGAGATGGAGGTAGAATGTACTACAATAATTATAAAATAATATTTTTAATATATTATAAAATAATACAATGAAAAGTACATGAAGATTTACAAATATATTATAAATAGAGAAGAACGTGACTTACCTTGATGAAGGTATTCCAATCATGTGTTTTCAACCTTGACCCAAATTCACCTTTCTTTGATATGAGACTTCTTATGTTTGCAACAAATCTTATGGGAAATTTAATTTTTTGTATGGCTTCTTTTATGACATCACTTTGTTGGTGCGTTAATAACCAAGGAAGGGCACTCATATTAATTTGGTCTCCATTTCTATTTGATTCAATGAAAAACTTCAATGCATGATTAGATTCAAGAATGTCATTACAAATTTTGACAATTTTTTCTTTGTCACACCTTCCATCCAATATTTTCTATAGTGTCTCTATTAAATTCTTTCTAATATGCATAGCATCAAATAAATGCACGAATGGGAAGCACTCATAGTATGGAAACCTACTAAATTGTCTAGGATAGTTTTTTAGTCCTTTTGGAAGTTGGTCATCGATGCCTTGATGACCTTCATGAACATCAATTACATCATTAGTAAAAAAAAGACAATATCCAAATATAAATTTCAAACTTAAGAACTGTCAGATGGAGTGATATTACCTTGAGAATTTATTGTATTGTATTCCAACTTCCATAGATGATGTGTCATTCTTCATGGCTTTGATGTTGTCTCTTCTTTCCCATCGAAAAGATGTTTTTTGATAATTTGATACTTATGATTTTTGTGGAGAAAGTGCCTATGCTGATCGAACACCTGCTTTCCTAAACATTTTGAATGATGAGATTTCATCTTTGGACCACAAACTAGATATGCAAATTTTCCTTTTGTTTGAAGACCTACAAGATCGTGTATAATTGGATGAAATATCTTAATTTTGATATTTACAATTATCATGTGCAACTTAAACATACAACAAAAGTGTGTTAGCACTATAACATATCAAAAATATGTGTTAACAATTTTAGATACCACAAAAATGTGTTAGCCCAGGGGCATCATGTATTGTCCATACAAGCATTACACATAATTGAAATTGTCTTTGTCCTATCGGTCTAGAGATATCATACATAGTGACCCCATTCCATAACTCCAACAAATCATAAATAAGGTGCTCAATATATATATTCATAACTTTCACTTGGTACTTACCTATTCAAATGGACAAAAACATTACATAATTATTATGAGCATTTTGATGCAGTATTTATAAATTAATTTACATGACTATTAAATGAAAAATACCTGGTAAAATCACTACCAACATTATGTACTCCCTCTTTACAGACATCCAAGGAGGAATGTTATTGTTAATAACAGAAACAAGCTAGACCAAGTAAACTAATCTCATCTCTCCAAATGGATTGACACTATTTGCTGCCAATGAAAGATTAAGATTATGAGGTTCTTCTTTAAATATTGGCCAAGTATCTTCTATGTCCTTAAATTCAAAACCATCTATAGGCATTCGCATAATGTCAGCTCAACTTCTATTGTGTGCATGATAATCCATAAATTGTGCCAAGCTAGTGCACCTAAATAATCATTGCAGACGTGGAATAATGAGAATGTATTGAAGAACCTTGTAAGCCACCCTTTTTGTTGTTTGATCTGATCGATATCTACTAATGTGACAATCAGGGAATTTTGTTGCAAATTCATGTTGCTTATGATATATAATATGACCATTGGGACATGCATGTATTGTTTGATACTCCATTCCAAAATCTTTCATAATGACAAATAATTCTTGGTATGAGCAAGGTAGAATGTCTGATGGTGGTAAAAAAAACTCACCTATCAACCTATGACAAAAAATAAAATTTGTTAATATAAAGTATATTAATCATACGCTGACATAGAAGATGACAAAAATGACATACCTTAGCATACGTGAGATTGCTACATTGGATAAACCATTCATAACCTTGAAGTTCACCAACAACAATACAACAAAGAGAAGAGTTGGTTGGGAGCCTTGGTATAGGGGCTTGTACGCCTTTTCAAGTATAGGTATATCAAGGCTATCTCCATCATCAAGATCATATGTGCTAGTATCATCATCTTGATTAGTTGTGCAAGTACCATCTTCTTCAATCATGTTCTTTTTCATAGGATCATCTTCTTCCATGGGAGCATTACCTTCTACTTCAATATTCACACCTCCATGTTCCCCCAGTTGGAAATCTACATTCACCTTTGGACAAAAATCATTTCCCCCTTCAATGTGACCATGTTTTCTACAATGTCTCTCAGTTGTTGTGATTATAAGTCTTTGATTATTTAAGCCCTTACAATTTTTCCAGGGACAATAACATTTTCCATAACCTTTTCTTTTGAGTTGAGACCACAATCTATCAATTGTCTTCTTATTTTGTTCCGGGTTCATATTGTTAGGCGTGGTTTTTCTTGGCACTAGAAGAGTAAAAGTAAGAGTCAAAGTTGTCTTGGCACTAGAAGTGTTAGCACTAAAACAAGAAAAGGAGCTCAATAAGCCCTAAAAAATGCATTAAATATTTGAAAGAGCCTCTTATCAAACATGTATGCTCAAAGAAGCCTCTTATCAAACATCTATGTTAAATGAAGCCTCTAATCATACAACCAATGAATAAATAGAGGAATCTAAGGAAAAAATAGAAATTTCATAAAATTTCAAATGCCAATTTCTTTAACAATTCAAATGGCTCAAGTAGACAAGATTCTCAATGGAATTGCTTTGATAACATATAGATACAAATAGGAGATTAGAGTTTATTAGCCTTCACCTATGCATATAAGAGTTGATCAGAGAAGGTATATGCACAGGTGAAAAACATACATATTTGACCAAGCACTAGTAGGAGCTTGACCCTGCAGCAAATGGACTTGTGATGATTTTCACAATAGTAAATTTGTTGCAAGGTAAGCTCCCAGGAGTGCTTAAGCAAATATGCATGTTCATCATCTATGCATATACCTTCTCTAATTAACTCTTATATATAGGTAAAGGTTGTATATGTTGTGTGTGTGTGTGTGCATGTGTACATGTGCATGTGTGTGGCTTAGCATTGTGCCCTAGGTCCTCCAAATTTTCTTACAAGCATTATAAGGACCTTTGTTTATAGTTTGGGAAAATAAAATGTTGATAAGATGTAAAAAATAAAAAAAGAGGGCCTTTATCATTGATCTTAAAATGACAAATATGCCTATCTAATGATTTTATGTCTTTTAAATGATTGTTTGAAAGTAAAATGGTGAATAAAACCAACCCAAATTTTATGCTCGTAGACTGAGGGCCAAAAAAGGAGATTCAAGATTCTCATTTTAAGAGAAATTTCATTGATATCAATAGAAGATCTTGGAGTTTAGAATAGTAGACTCCAATAAATAATAATGCCAAGATCCATTAAAGGGAACTTTAGTATATCTTAACCATGGGGCAGCATTTATATTGTGAAAGGAGGCAAAATTTATTTCCAATGTGCCGAAGCTTCCAAGGAGTTCTCCAAATCCATCAAAATTATACCCCTCTAATTTAAAAATAATAATAAGGTATGATATATCCCAAGGTGTGTAACACCCTTTTATGATGTGTCACCTCTCCCTTCACCAACTCCTCAATTATCTATGGATGAGGAAGATACAATAGAAACATGAGACATAATAATAATTACAAATCCTCTTCTCAAGGTTCAGATAGAAGACCATAGACTATATAAATAATAATTATGAGTTTTGAAACTTGTAACCAACATTTGGATGATGTAAGGTTATTGGCCGATTAAAGATTCATGAAAGATGATTAATTTATAACTTCAAGAGAGCCTAGAGACTTTATTTGCAAACTCAAAGGATAATAAATTACAAATAAAGTTGTAAAGATGACTCTTGAAAATAAAAGGGAAATCAAGGCCATTTTGAGAGGGTTTTGAATGTATCAAGGATATTATGGATTCATCTTTGTAGTGTTTCTTTATTATATGTTCTGTTTATAACTTTTTTCAAGGAGAGAATTAAATTCTTTAAACAATTCATAATAATTTTGAGTTTATCTTATGGATCTAAAGAAAAAATATACAATTTCCATGTCAAAGGTTAATCAATGTAAGGCATTAGTGTAAACATCCATTGATTTGAGTGAGTTTGTTAAAAAGATACACTTGTTTCATGTAATTTGACTCTGTATTCCTAAGATAGGCATCAATATTATTGAGTAGACCTTTCTTGATTTAGAAACAATAATTAAAAAATAAATCCTTTAAATTTTCATGTTATTCTAGGAGTACATTAAGTTAAAATTGTTCTCAAAGATGGTAAATGTTTGATTTTCAAGAATAAAGCCAATTTAAGAGAGATCATACATTTCCTTGGTATATTTTCATTAAGAACCTATCTTTCATTTACAATATTTGATCATAATAAGATGACATCAATATATATTGTTAAGAGATATTTATGTATAGTGGTGTGGTGAAGGACTAAATACAAGTGTAGATGGATGAACCTTTGTGAGGTTTAGGCACTTTCCCACTAATCTTTAAGACTCAAATATAACAAGAAGTGAACACACCGTTCCCTAAATGGAAAATATGGATGTCTATGATCTATTATAATTGATCCAAGAGGATTTGATAGGTTGTAAGACTTCTAGCAACACCCAACACTCCTAAGTGCTCAAATTGCCAACTAGGCCTAATAGCCCCTCTTGTGGGTCAACAGTGAAGTAAAAAGGCAAATAAATCCAAACTTTCTCTAAATAATTGGCAAAGAAATCAAGGTTCGAGATACCCATTTGGACATACATTAACATATCAAGAATTTAGTATATTTTGTTTTGAATAAATTTAGAGGTTCGCATACTGTCCCTTAACAACAAGCATAGAAATAGGCAAATTAACAAAGCAACTATAAGCCATATCTCTCTCCTAACTTCAAGACTCTCATAATTATTCCCAAATACTCCAAAATGATAGAATCTACAATCAATTTGGATCTTGGATGCTTCCAAATAGTAAAGCCCTAAATTGGCTCTAATTAACCCTCAAATTTAGGGCTTTCTGATTGACCACACTCCCAACACTTATTGGACTAAAAAATGGTGGATTCAACTTGTATAGGTTGTATCTAGACACCTTAAAACATAAAAACACTATCTCCTTAAACAAGATCTCTTACTGTTGCTCCTCACCCACCATCCTCATAACCCTTCAACACACTATTTTTGGTGATCACCAAGTTTTAACTCTTCATCTGCACATTAGAAAGTTAGTTTCATATTATAAAAACTAAGGATGGATCATTATAGGTGAATTGGTCAAAAAATCATCCATGGAATTATAAAATGATGGCCTCAAGACATGAAATTTAAACTTTGAAATGGAAGAGATATGCTAAAAAATGCAATTTAGTTGAAAGATTCAATCATGCCATGTGGCACAGTCCCAAGTTGGGGACTTTTATGAATATTGATAATCTAGAACAAGGAATACTATAGTGGTGGTTAGGTGTATATTTAAGAGTGTTGATTAGTGTACCTAATGTGTTTAATCATTGTGGTTGTGCATCTATGTAATTTATATACAAAGTATTATAATATGTGTGTAAAAATGTAAGATATGCAATTTTAATCTCTTACATAATCTATGTTAAGTTAACATGTATTATTGTATGCAAATAGAAAAACCAAGTTTCTAGAGATATCACACAATCAACAAGTTACCGAAGATCACATTTGGTATCAAATTTGCAATATATGTATATATGGCTAGTAGCACCAGATATCTTCCTAAATACTTCCACTTTGTTTTCCTTATGTATCACTCAAATGGAGCCTTGACCTTAGACACACGAATACAAAGTGTTTTAGTTTAGAAACAAGTAATCTTTGATCTAGTATAATTATCAGACTTAAGCAAGCATACATTCATCTCAGTAACTCACTGGTTAGTCAGACTTGAAATTGAGAGGAACACAGATACAAAAGGATATTAATTAGAATGGTATGATAAGTAATTTTGAATAATCAAATTGGGGAGCCTTTGATTTATATATGGCATCCATATTTTTAACTACACAAGGAAGAATCTTCCATTCATAGGTTACAGAGTATAAGTTCAAGGATTAAAGCATATGTTCCCCTACAAAGTTTTTCTTCTACATTTTGACTAAGAAAAACCATTTTGCATCCTTCCTCCAAACACTTAGTCAACTTCCCTACTTCCTCTAGGTTCCTAAGGCCCTTATACACACTCTATCATGTTCATTTAACTTATAAACACAAATTTTAGATAAAAATGGATTAAGTATCCAAGTCACTATCTCACTGGGATAATCTACATCGACCTCTGCAAATGCATTGGCATAACCCTTAGATTGTTTTCTCTAACTCAAAAAATCATTTAGACACCTTCATACCTTTTTAGGCTCTTCCCACACACTTCAACCAGACTCATTAGTCACTAATAACCAAAATAATTTTTTTTTACCTTCCACTATGTTCTACAATAGTCATCATCTACCTTTGCAACCTTGTTGTTTAACCCAATACCTAGACCATTTTCCCTCATCAACACTTTTGACTTGTTGCAGACCCTCCATATACTACTTCCACGAGTCCCCATCACACCAACATTACCAAATCTCTATGGACAAAGCCAAAAATTCCCTATTACCTCTATTTGCTACTAATCTGTGACTGTAGCAATCACTATTTTCCTCTCATGCACATGCCAAAACTTTGCATGGCCCTCTACAACATCTAGGAAAGGTACCATACACTCTCCCTGACATCCCTGCCCAAATGTGGAGTTTATTGAGATCAATCCACCAAACCTAGTTGTGGAAATAATGTTTTGGGGGATGTATCTAATCTATCCAATCTACTAGTTTTTTCACAAAATTTCCTCAAGAGAACTAGTGTGATCTCTATACATTTAGTTTTCCCATTATTGGATCATAAATGCCCAAGGATTTTCAAGAAAGCATATGATTGCAATCAATTTTGACTGCATGCCCAAGGAATTTGGTATATAGTTTATTTATTCCAATGAGGGGAAACACATGATCAACAATAGTTGGATCTTTCAACATTTCTTTGAAATTGGTAGATATCACATGGAATAATAGGGCATGGGTTAAAGAAAAATTTATGAATTAAAGACTCTACCACTTTTTGTGATTGTATACTAGACATCCTTGTAACACTAATAGCTCTTATGTCTTTTGGTAAAGTCTCTTCCCTTTGACTTCCAACATCCATGGTTTGGCTAGGTAATGACATATTAGGTTATATAGTTCCTACTAACATTCCCTTATTACTTGGCTTATCCTCCACATACAAACTTAGTAACCTTGGTTTTCACAACTAGGATTTATTTTTAACAATTTGTAATCTCTTTTCCATTTATGTATATATTATGACAATATACCCTTGTTTATAATTTCTAATCTCTTGTCCATTTATACATAGAATATTACAATAAACCCTTGTGCAGAATAACATACACAAACTCTATGGCATTTTATGGCCTTTCTGAGCCGTATCATCCTCCAATGTAACTAGCTTTCTATTCATACATAATCTCCTTGGCGATGTAAACACTTTTCCAGGCATACTCAAAATATTCTTGTAAATTTATACTCATTATCCACAATAAAGATAGCTGACTATACCACCTACCCAACCCCACACACGCTGTCACCGACCAATGTGTCATGCCCCACAAGGGAACCAGGAAAGAGAATGAAGATTCTCTTTAGAAAAGAAAACCTAAGTAACAAATTTATGAAAAATTTTGAACTTTAAAAGATTAACATGAACAATGCATAATTTAACTTAGAATCCTTCCAAGGTTCCCTATGAGTAAAATGAACAATCCATTTAAGTTCATTAAGTGTACTAACAATATGATTAACTCTTAAAACACAACATTTGAAAATTCTTTAGAGAGAAATATAAACGCTTTCATTTGATTTCTAACTAATTGATTTCATCTATATTCCCTAAGCATTCTTTCATGATCAATATAATATTTAAATTATAATCATAATAAAAGAATTTATCTAGAAGTTTGAACTATTTCACATATGAAATTAACACATTTGATTACTAACTTTTCTTGAACAACCATAATGAGAAACACGCCAATTTGCTTGAAACACTTATGAAATTCCTTTTTCTTTTCAAATGATTTACATAAAGTTCACCCTTCACTTTTCTTTTCCCTAAATCTACCCATCCCCAAATACATCATTTTGAGATACATTAATAATTACATTACATTCATCTCCTCTAGGGAGGTTACAATAACTTTACATTGATTGAAAATAATGAAATATTAATACAAAGTCTTGTTTCTTCAAAATTGGAACAATATGCAAGCAAGAATCCATAAGCTTTGCCACTATGAAAGGTACCTCCATAAAATATTTACCACCCAACCACATGGATACCAAAAGGCCCACTCCCCTGTGCTAGGAGATAAACACCAAGGTCCATAAGGAAGTGATATCTAGGCCGTACCTAGGGTTGGAGTAACCTTTCCCAAATAACAACTGAAAATGAAATCAAAGTACAAACCCTTTCCCAAAAGGTTCTATGGCTAGGTAGAAAATCTAAGTGACAAGCTAGGTGAGTATCATCGCATAGCCCTTACCCCTTGGGTTGTCCTGGTACTAGCCACTCCGGGCCCTGGTCCCCAAGTAGGCACATGTGGAACCGAATGCCTTTCGTACAGACAAGAGCCATTCAATTGTACCTACACATAGGTACCTTCTCCCACTCCCATCCATAGCCTTTACTAGCACTAATGGCATGGGTGAGGCATACATTAATATTTTTAGTGTTTGAACCCATTCCCATAAATTTTAATTAAGTTATCACTTGTTAAAACAACTCTTCAGTCAGTTATCCTGGTACTAGCCACTTAGGGCTCTAGCCCCACACTGAGAGCCACTCACCTAGTGTTCTTAGGTTTCCTACCCTTACCAAAACATCCTAAACACATAACACTAAAATTTGGAGAGATTTTTATAGGGTTTGGTGTGTGGAAGAGAGAGGGGAATACAATTTTCTTTGAATACAAATGAAAAGCTCTACAACTTTCTTGTTCTCTGTCGTGAGGGTATAGCTAGCCCTTTTGTATTTGAAAACTCTCCATTCCAATGTAAATGTGATTGGAAATTGATTGATATAGTATTGGTTTATGTTTTTAACCATTTCCACACAGGTTTAATTTGTTTTTACGAGGCTTTGAATAGAGGAAGTCATCATTTACATTGACTGTCCCTGTTATTGATTTGGTGCAATTAGTCAATTGTTTTGAAGTTTAAATGAGAACATAGGCTCTCCACTTTCTTTGGTTATTTTGGATTGTGGGAGAGGCCTATTCCTATATACGTATGTTCTGTTAAGTGTTTGAATGCAAGGATATACAAGAGGTTGAAGGTAGAGATCTTTGATTGACAAATAATACAGTATCAGAAAAAATGACCCTTAGTGCAGGGGTCATAACTTTCAAACAAACCATTGGATCTTGATGAGCTTGAAATATGTTTTTAAAGACCTAATTATGCTCATCCTCACTAGAGAGATTGAGGATATTTTATCAGAATAAAAAGTTATACACATCTGAGTGCGGGTATGTCTAGAGGGCAGAAATCTATCACGTTAGGATAGTCTTAGGTAAGATGACTGTTTAAATAAATTTGATTTGGGAAAGAGATAGACCAAGAGTAGTGAAATATTTCCCAATATAAATCTTAGTAAAATATTATCCAGCAAGTAAACAAATAATATGATATCACAAGAATCATAGAAACACACAGAGAGAAGGATAATTTATTTATACAGTAATAGTTTTCAAAACACTATCCTTTCTCCTACACAAAATTGTAGACATGATCTAATATATTCATTTAAAATTCACAGAGGAAAATACAAAGGAAGATTTAAAGAAATTAATAAATCCAATAAGGAGGAGCATCTTTCAAGATAGCTCCTACCTGGCTTCCAGCAGAGAAAACCGTTGATGAAGGCTGATTCAACGCTCTTCAATCTCCTTCCAACACTTCTCCTAATTACTCCTGGATGCAAGTACCAACCTTCTACTAGAAACTCACAATCAAACTATCCTTTCAAGAATAATATAGTTCCTCTCTCAGAATACTATAATCCTCCTAAATACAATATCCTCTCAAAGCAATAATCCAATTTCCTGAGTATAATTTCTAGCCAACCTCCCCATCCTTCAAAGATCTCTCCTATAAATAGGTTGAAGGATTGGTTGCACAGGAAAATCAACTGATGCAACCATCCCAACCAAAAGGTAGTTTATAGTTTAGGCTTTAATTAATTTCATCAAAGCCATTCATGAAAAAGAATAACTAATTTAATATTATTAATAATAAAATCTAATATGAGAGCCTCATAAATAAAACTAATGTGATTTTCCTTTATTTAAGGAAAAGGAAATAATTTATTACTATTATTACTTATCACCTTATTTACTAAAGCTATGATAAAAGGTTTACCATATAATAATTAATCCCTCAAGTAAATAATTTATTTATTATTATTATTTAAAGTACAATTACTTTCTCACACTAATATTTATTAAATATATATATGTAACCATAGGCATACGTGTGCACCCATATGCTTATGTGTACATATATCACATAATCACAAAACACAACAACAATACATTATCAGCACAAGGGACTAACTCAGGAACTGCCCACCTAAGGGTAAAAGGGTCAGATGTAGAGTTTCTTCCTATGGGACCTTGATGATATCTCTATAACAACAAAAATGATCAAGGATTTTGAGGGATTGCTTAGACCTGTGAGACCAGGTGGAGATGATGCCTGATACCTGCAATACTGCATCATCGGGAAGAAATACATGTGCAAATATATATATAGACAGATGAAAATAGATGACCAGGATTGATACATCATGTGGACCTCAACTAAGTGAGTAACTACGACTTCATCCTGAGTCATGAAAACACATCAAACATATATACATGAAAACATAAGACATCATAGATAATAATGTGTAGGTTCAAATCCTTGGGTTAGCTTTATAAATCATGTAAAGATAGAGGATTTCAAACTTCATAAACATATAAATGATAATCATAAATGAGTGTATCTAAGCATCTGATAAGTGTATCATCATCTAAATAAGCATAAATGTGAACATATATTTCTAACCACCATATTGAAAATATCCAAATAAAAGTCCAAGTATAATCATCTGAGAGGGTATTACATCTTCCCCCCCTAGAGTTAGGCTTACTCCTGGAAGCCTACAAATAAATAAGGATACGAATCTCTAAGTCTAATAGTATCCTCCCAAGTGGCTGAGGAATCATCATTGGGGTCCCATTGTACCCTTGCTTGGTATATGGTGCAACCCCTGAGGGTCAGTGTCTGCTGCTATAAAATGTGTACTGGCTCTAAAGCTAGTTGTCCATCCGCTACCTGTAATGCATTCCAATGTAAAACATGAGTCACATCAAGAATATATTTTCTAAGAACTAAAACATTAAATACATCATGAATATGAGCAAGGCTGGGTAGAAAGGCAAGTCAATAAGCTACTAGTCCTATCCTCTCTAGGACTTCAAAAGGGCCAACAAATCGGGGTGCCAACTTGGAGCCTTTTCCGCAACGGATTGGACTCTTTCGTGGGTGCACCCCAAGAAAAACTCTATCTCCAAGATAGAAGTGTAAATAAGTCCTATGAGAATTTTCATATTTCTTTTTTCTGTCTTGAGTTGTCAAAATATGCTCTTTGATACGCTTAACCTACTGCTCCATATCCTGTAACATCTCAAGACTTAGAAGTACCCTATCCTCCAAATGATCCCAACTCAAAGGAGTGCGACATGAACAACCATACAGAGCCTGAAAAGTATACATGCCTAAAGAACTGTGATAACCATTATTATATGAAAACTCCACCAAATATAAATATTCTTCCCACTAGGTGTATCTGTCCATAACATACATTTTGAGCATATCCTCAAGAACCTAATTGACTCACTCCATCTACCCATCTATCTCCGGGTGATAGGCTGAACTGAAGTTGAGTTGAGTCCCTAGAGTGTGCTGAAGTGAAGTCCAGAGAGCATAAGTGAATACTGGATCATGATCAGATATGATCTTCCTAGGAATTCCATGGAGTCTCACAATGTCCTTCATAAACACTCTAGCTACTATGCTGCAGAATAGGAAGACTGCATGGGAGATAAATGAGATACCCTAGTAAGTCTATCAACTTTTACCGTGATAGTATCATGTCTCTGAGGGTAATTGGAAGTCCTCAATAAAATCCATAGAAATAATGTCCCATTTCTATTCTGGCACAAGGTGAGGTTGCAAAAGCCCTGTTGGATGTTGATGCTCTGCTTTAACTCTCTGGAATTCCAAACATCTTGCCACATAGTCTACTATGTCTCTCTTCATTACCGACCAATAATACAACTAACATAGGTCCACATACATCTTCTTTACCCCTGGATGTGCTAAGTAGGGAGCCTTGTGGCTTTTTGAAAGAATGAGCACATGAAGATCTCCTGACAAGGGCACATAAATTATGTCATGTTGTCACAACAATCCTAGGGTATCCAAGGAATATCTTGGAAAATGACCCTCCAAGGGTCTTCCTAAGTCTATCTTTTCTTTTACCTCCTGATACCAAGAATCGGAAGTGAGAGCCTCCCTGATACACTTCTCCAAATCTGTGCTTAGAGAAAGTGCC
Source organism: Chamaecyparis obtusa (assembly GCA_027943335.1). Lineage (NCBI taxonomy): Eukaryota > Viridiplantae > Streptophyta > Pinopsida > Cupressales > Cupressaceae > Chamaecyparis > Chamaecyparis obtusa. Next base: position 2,030,102 of record BSBK01003767.1, on the reverse strand, counting down.
ATTAAACTATGCATGCACCTGCTCAAAGCATCAACCACCACATTCATCTTCCCTTGGATGTACTTAACCTCGAAATAATACTCACATAATAATTCCATCCATCTATGTTGTCTAGAATTGAGGTTAGGTTGAGAGAAGATATAGTGAAGGCTTCAATGAACTGTTTGGAGTTCAAACTTATGACCCAATAGAAAGTGTCTCCATTTTACTAAAGCATGAACTACTACTACAAGCTCTAGATGGTGGGTGGGATAGTTGAGCTCATGATCTTTAAGCTTCCTAGACTCATAAGCAACAACTTTCCCTTCTTGCATAAGAACCACCCCAACTCCTTCCAGTGAGGCATCTATATAGATTACGAAGCTCCCTGATGGTTCAGGAACCACCAAGATCAGAGTACTGGTTAGTCTTTCCTTCAAACACTGGAAAGCAACTTCAAACTTTTCCAACCATACAAATTTCTTCCCTTTTCTTTGCAAGGAAGTGATGGGATGAGCTATCTGAGAGAACTCTCTAACAAGTCATCTATAATAGCCAACTAGTCCCATAAAGCTATGAACCTCGAGGGTGTTAGTCAGAGTTGGCCACTCCACTATGGCTTGGATTTTGGCTGGATCAACAATGATGCCATTTCCTAAAATGACGTGCCCAAGATACTTAACCTTGGTCTAAAAAAATTCACACTTCTCTATGTTGGCATAGAGTTGGATTTTTCTAAGGCACTGTAATACTTGGTGAAGATGAATCTCATGTTCCTCAAGAGTTTTAGAGAACACTAAGATATCATCCAAGAAGACTATCACAAATTTATCCAGGTAGGTTCTAAAAACCCCATTCATTAAGCTCATAAATATAGAGGGAGCGTTTGTCAGTCCAAATGGTACCATGGTGAACTCATAGTGGCCATATCTAGTGTGGAAGGCTGTTCGATGAATATCGTCTTCCCAAATTCTAAGTTTATGGTACCCTGACTTGAGATCAATCTTTGAAAATATTTTTGCTCCTTTCATCTGATCAAATAGATCGTTGATGCAGGGTAAAGGATACCAATTTTTGATTGTGACTTTATTGAGTTGATGATAGTCGATGCACAATCTGAGAGAGCCATCTTTCTTCTTCACAAATATTACTGGTGCACCCCATGGTGACACACTAGGTCTGATAAACCCTTTTTCCAAAAGCCCTTCCAATTGAAGCTTAAGTTCCCCAAGTTCCTATGTGGTCATGCGGTATGGAGCCTTGGAGATGGGTTCCACACCTAGCACTAACTCAATTTTAAAGTCAATATCCCTCTTTGGTGGCATTCTTAGTATTTCCTTAGGAAAAAAACCCAAAAATTCTTGCAATAGGGGATGATCTAGTAATACATCCCTACTCTCCTCTTTTTCTAACTCTTCTACTGAGACTGCAAACAATTGGCATCCTTTGCGCATGAACCACTTGAGTTGCATTACAAAAATTATGCGGAGAGAGATGGGTCGTTGTACCCCAACAATCTTCTTAGGTTCTCCTGAATCATCTAAACATTGAATGCTCTTGCTTCTACAATCCAAAATGGCTTTGTGAGCATCCAACCAATCCATACTTGAAACTACTCCATACGAGCCTAAAGGAATCACTCAGAGATCTACCAAGGTAGAGAAAGGTCCTAGCCCTAACTTGCAATCTTGAACACAAGAGTCAGAGGCTATTCTTGCCCCGAAGGATAGCTCAACCTGCCACCTATCTTCCTACCTTATTGGCTTTAGTCCACATTGCTCTACTAAAGAAAGAGAAATAAATGAATCTGTTGCTCCTGAGTCAAATAGAATAGTGGTAGAGATACCCCTTAACAAACTTGGGGTTTCAATGACTAATCCTTGATGATCAACCTATCTATGGTTTAGAGTGGAAAATACTTGGTGAGTTCTGCCTACATCACCTACTATGGGTTCTGAAGTGGCATGTCTATAGCTAGCTGCTAGGGTAGACTTCTAAGGATAGTTAACTGCAATATAACCATGTTGACCACAAGAGTAACACCACGTATTCTTAAAAAAATTCCTTCCCGTAGAAGGTGCAATGGACTACTAATAACTACCCCAACTAGAACTCTGAGGCATACTCTAAGCTGGTTGAGGATTTGGGTATCTCTTTGCATGCTGCCAGTTGCAAGAATTACTTGGCTGAGAACCCCCATTCTTGTTCTTCTAAAATTTCCTTTTCTAGTGATTCTGACTTCCTTTTGATGAAGAAGGATAGCTATTATGGCCAGGTATTCCTTGAGAGTGGTTCACTTTGAATCCTATCCTTGATTGAGAGGAATTACTTCCATGGCTACCTATCTGACCTCTTAGCCCCAAGGCTGCATTTTGTTCCACAATACGAGCCTTGATGACTACATCATTAACTATCTGAGGTTCTAACATTCATACGATGTCAGCCAAGCATCCATTGAGGCCTCTAAGGAAGTGTTGAGTCAACATGGGTTCATCATCCTTATAACCTGAGTATGGCTTGAGTTCAAAGAACTTTCACTCATAGTCATCAACTGACATTGTTAACTACCTTAAGTTGTGAAACTCTTCGACTCTTTCTCGCTTCCAGTGATCAAAAATAAATCTGGCTCGAAAGAGTTCTGGGAACAATTTCCATGAAAGAGTGGTTATATCTATATGAAGTTTCTCTTTCTCTATTTCCCACTAGGTGGATGCAAAATCTCTTAGGTGAATGACTACAAATCAGGCCTTGGTATTGCTATTGTAAGGATGCATGGAAAATAGCCTTTCTAAATCCAATAGCCAAGTCTCGGTGGTGGATCCACCTTGAGTTCCCTTGAATGGGTTAGTCTTAGTTTGGAGAAGGTCTCACATGTGAGAAGCACGTAAAGCATCCTCTTCTACTACTTGATCTCTCCTGCTAGGGCTCCTTTCTCTTTCCTCATGGTGAGTGATATTAGCTTCCCCATGACAACCCCTATCCTGACCTGCATCTAGTCTCTGCAATATCTATTGTAACAATTTTGTTACTTGAACCCCATGAAAACCTCCTGAGTGGTTATTAGATTGGTCCCCCCTATCTTCTCTCTCAAAAATGTTCTTCTTCCTGAGAACTTTCTTGATGAGATCTAGGAGGAGTGTTTTGGGCACTTCCCCTTCTACCATGGGTCTTAGGAGGCATCCTGGACAAGTAAGGAGAAGGATAAGTTCAAAGGTCCTAGTCTAATTCTAGTGTTAAGTTTTTCCTTAAATGAATAACAAGTTTAAGAAGCATGGGCCAAACTTCTAGGGCCCCAGTGTAACAACTTAGTGCTCTGATACCAAAGATGTCATGCCCCACAATGGAACCAGGAAAGAGAATGAAGATTCTCTTTAGAAAAGAAAACCTAGGTAACGAATTTATAAAAAAATTTGAACTTTAAAAGATTAACATGAACAATGCATAATTTAACGTAGAATCCTTCCAAGGTTCCCTATGAGTAAAATGAACAATCCATTTAAGTTCATTAAGTGTACTAACAATATGATTAACTCTTAAAACACAACATTTGAAATTTTTTTAGAGAGAAATATAAATGCTTTCATTTGATTTCTAACTAATTGATTTCATCTATATTCCCTAAGCATTCTTTCATGATCAATATAATATTTAAAGCATAATCATAATAAAATAATTTATCTAGAAGTTTGAACTATTTCACATATGAAATTAACACATTTGATTACTAACTTTTCTTGAACAACCATAATGAGAAACATGACACTTTTCTTGAATCACTTATGAAATTCCTTTTTCTTTCCAAATGATTTACATAAAGTTCACCCTTCACTTTTCTTTTCCCTAAATCTACCCATTCCCAAATACATAATTTTGAGATACATTAATAATTACATTACATTCATCTCCTCTAGGGAGGTTACAATAGCTTGACATTGATTTAAAATAATGGAAGATTAATACAAAGTCTTCTTTCTTCAAAACTAGAACAATACACAAGCAAGAATCCATAAGCTCTGCAACTGTGAAAGGTACCTTGATAAAATATTTACCACCCAACCACATGGATACCAAAAGGCCCACTCTGCCATGCTAGGAGATAAACACCAAGGTCCATAAGGAAGTGATATCTATGCCATACCTAGGGTTGGAGTATCCTTTCCCAAATATTAACTGAAAATAAAATCAAAGTACAAACCCTTTCCTAAAAGGTTCTAAGGCTAGGTAGAAACTCTAAGTGACAAGCTAGGTGAGTTTCATCACATAGCCCTCACCCCTCGGGTTGTCCTGGTACTAGCCACTCTGGGCCCCGGGCCCCAAGTAGGCACATGCGGAACCGAATGCCTTTCGTACAGAAAATCACCATTCAATCATACCTATGCATAGGTACCTTCTCCCACTCCCATAAATAGCCTTTACTAGCACTAATGGCATGGGTGAGGCATACATTAATCTTTTTAGTGTTTGAACCCATTCCCATAAATTTTAATTAAGTTATCACTTGTTAAAATAACTCTTCAATCGGTTATCCTGGTACTAGCCACTTAAGGCCCCGACCCTGCACTGAGAGCCACTCACCTAGTGTTATTAGGTTTCCTACCCTTACCAAAACATCATAAACACATAACACTAAAATTTGGAGAGAGTTTTAGAGGGTTTGGTGTGTGGAAGAGAGAGGGGAATAAAGTTTTTTTTGAATACAAATGAAAAGCTCTACAACTTTCTTGTTCTCTACCGTGAGGGTATAGCTAGCCCTATTTTTTTGAAAACTCTCCATTCCAATGTAAATGTGATTGGAAATGGATTGATATAGTATTGGTTTATGTTTTTAACCATTTCCATACGGGTTTAATTTGTTTTCATGAGGCTTTGAATAGAGGAAGTCATCATTTAGATTGACTATCCCTGTTAATGATTTGGTGCAATTAGTCAATTGTTTTGAAGTTTAAATGAGCACATAGGATCTCCAATTTCTTTAGTTATTTTTTATTTAGGGATAAGCCTATTCCTATATAATTATGTTCTGTTAATTTTTTGAATTCAAGGATATACAGGAGGTTGAAGATAGAGATCTTTGATTGACAAATAATACGTTATCAGAAAAAATGACCCTCAGTGCAGGGGCCATAACTTTCAAACCAACAATTGGATCGTGATGAGCTTGATATATGTTTTGAAAGACCTAATTAGACACATCCTCACTAGAGAGATTGATTATTTTTTATCAGAATAAAAAGTTATACACATCTGAGTGTGGGTATGTCTAGAGGGAAAAAATTTGTCACACTAGGACAGTCTTAGGTAAGATGATTGTTTAAATAAATTTGATCTGGGAAAGAGATAGACCAAGAGTAGTGACATATTTCCCAATATAAATCTTAGTAAAATATTACCCAGCAGGTAAACAAATAATATGATATCATAGGAATCATAGAAACACATAAAGAGAAGGATAATTTATTTATACAGTAATAGTTTTCAACACACTATCCTTTCTCCTACACAAAATTGTAGACATGATCTAATATATTCATTTAAAATTCACAGAGGAAAACACAAAGGAAGATTTAAAGAAATTAATAAATCCAGTAAGGAGGAGCATCTTTCAGGATAGGTCCTACCTGGCTTCCAGTGGAGAAAACCGTTGATGAAGGTTGATTCAACTCTCTTCAATCTCCTTCCAACACTTCTCCAAATTCCTCCCAGATGCAGGCACCAACCTTCTACTGGAAAATCACAATCAAACTATCCTTTCAAGAATAATATAGGTTGAAGGATTGGTTGCATGGGAAAATCAACCGATGCAACCATCCCAACCAAAAGGTAGTTTATAGTTTAGGCTTTAATTAATTTTTATTAAAGCCATTCACAGAAAGGGAATAGCTAATTTAATATTATTAATAATAAAATCTAATATGAGAGCCTCATAAATAAAACTAATGTGATTTTCCTTTATTTAAGGAAAAGGAAATAATTTATTACTATTATTACTTATCACCTTATTTACTAAAGCTATGATAAAAGGTTTACCATATAATAATTAATCCCTCAAGTAAATAATTTATTTATTATTATTATTTAAAATACAATTACTTTCACACACTAATATTTATTAAATATATATGTAACCATAGGCATATGTGTGCACCCATATGCTTATGTGTATATATATCGCATAATTAAGACACATTATTAAAAATATCATAAACATCTAATTATTATAAATATTATTATTTAAATCAATTACTAAATCATATTCCACACAATATATATATATATATATATATATATATATATATATATATATATATATATATATATATATATATATATATATATATATATATATATATATATATATATATATATATATATATATATATATATATATATATATATATATATAAAGGGTAAATCATAAGATAGAAGGCAACAAGAACCACATAATCCAACAATTGCAATACACAACAACAATACACTATCAGCACAAGGGACTGACTTAGGAACTCCCCACGTAAGGGTAAAAGGGTCAGAGGTAGAGTTTCTTCCTGCGGGACCTTGATGATATCTCTGTAACAACAACAACGATCAAGGATTTTGAGGGATCGCTCAGACCTGTGAGACCAGGTGGAGACAATGCCTAGTACCTGCAATCCTGCATCATCGAGAAGAAATACATGTACAAATATATATACAGACAGATGAAAACAGATGACCAGGATTGATACATTGTGTGGACCTCAACTAAGTGAGTAACTACGACTTCATCCTAAGTCATGAAAACACATCAAACATATATACATGAAAACATAAGACATCATAGATAATAATGGTTAGGTTCAAATCCTTGGGTTAGCTTTATAAATCATGTAAAGATAGATGATTTCAAACTTTATAAACATATAAATGATAATCATAAATGAGTGTATGCAAGCATCTGATAAGTGTATCATTATCTAAATAAGCATAACTATGAACATATAGTTCTAACCATCATAATGAAAATGTCCAAATAAAAGTCCAAGTATAATCATCTGAGAGGGTATTACACACTGCTTCACCACTATCTAGTACTATAGGTTAAACTCTTAAAAGCATTCATCTTTGGGCCTAACCAGGTTGGCCCCCCCTACTATTCTAAGGGGCCCTACAAGTGAATCTTTGACCTAAAATGACATTTCTATGGTTTGCTTAATGTTACCAATAAAGTGCAATCAAGAGATCTCCACAAAAATATCCAATCAATTTTTGGTTAAATACCTGGGAAAATTGATGGTAAGGGTTTCTCTAATTTGATCCACATTCATAGATTTAATCATCAATTGCATCTATTTGAAAACTAATTCAAACTCACAACTACTTGACTCTCCCCCATTTTTATCATTTGAGAAAAAAAGATTGTCCTTAGTTAGGACGCACTTATAGGTGGTCAAGTCAATGTGTTTATGGCCCTCCTTCATCTCTTCTTTGGTGTGTAATGGCACTGCTAATTTGTTGTGTAACATAATGAATTTAAATGAAACCCATTTTTTATGTTATGCCCGTGTTCGTCTAAATTTCAATGAACATGGGCATGGATTAAAAAAATTCAAAGTTTTGGTTCTACATTCCGACTAAGCAAAACCATTTTGCAAGTTTGTCAAAAATGTTGGTGTGTGTGAGTGATTTACACCTTCATGAAATTACAAGATTAACTAAGAACAACAAGAATTAGAGCAAAATAATCTAACAAATGCACAATTAATCTATCAATATCTCATGGTTCTCTAAAATAAAGTGGTAAATGAGGCTCTCAGCTATGATCCTCACTAGTGACACTCTAAAGATGAGAATTAAGCTATATGATATGCAAATTTAGATCTATTCTATCAAATTCTAGCTCTATTTGATGAACAATCTACTATGATCAAAGCAATGTAAGCTAATTAGCAATGACAAATGATAAGTGAGTGATATGGATGCAAATTGACAGAGCTTTGTTGCAATTCAAAGATATGGAGTGGATGAATAATGCCTCAAAATGCCTTCTATTTATAGGATTTTCCCAAGGGTAGGGGGTAGAGTGAGATAACCATGGTTATGCTTGGGTAAGGTCAATTGGCTTTGCTTTGTCCCTAAATTGGGGGACAAACATTTAAATGGTTTCAAAAGGCTGGACCATTTCAACAAAAGTGAGTGATTTGTGTCCATTTTGTCTCCTTTTTCCTTTGTTGAGAGAATTTATGATTTATTAATTAATTAAAGTAATTAAATTTAGCCATGAAGGGTAAGAGGTTCATTTTGATTTTTCATTTCAACAACTATGTCATTAATTGAATTTAATCAATTTCTTAGTGTTTTTCCCCTTTTCAAGCCTTATTTAATCATTTAATCATTTAATTGAATTTTCTTTTGATTTGAATTGCCTTTGTTCCATTTATCAATTTTTCGTGCTATTTTGATGACTTGATTGCACCTTTTGATTAAATTAAGCCTTTGCCAATTTTCCATGTCTACAAATGCCCCTCTTTGAGTCGATGTGCGAAGAACACCGATTCAAAGATTCCCTTAGTATGATGATCTAATTCAGGTCCTGGTTCTGATATGCCTCTAATCGTTCTGATTGATGTACTTCCTGATGATGATGATGTGCCTCTGATGATGGTGCTGATATGATTCTGATGCATCTGATATGATATGGGTCCTGATTTGATGATAGGTCCTGGGTTCACTGATAAAGGTCCTGGGTTAATTGATAAAGGTCCTGGGTTAATTGATTGCTGATATGTTGATAGGTTTGATATGATGACAGATTTGATATGATGACTGATATGTAATTGATTTGCCTCCTGATATGATACTTGATATGATATGATATGATATGACCCACTGATAAATGTTTTTGATGTGATGCCCATTTGATACTCTGATGCCCCCTCAGAAATAAAACATATTGATTCCTTGATTTGAAAGATTTTTAAGTAGTTGGAATATGTTTTGATTTCTGATACCGTTTGAAAGAAATAATCAAGTTTGATTCATGCCCCGATTAATGAAAATGTCCTATAATAGGTTCAAAGTGCATTTTTAAGTGTTTATGAGGACCAATTTCACCTTAAATAGGGTAAAACCCCTCATTTTACTATTCATTTGCACCGTTCCTTCTTGAGATTTGAGCTCTGATTTTAGCCTTTTTGAGACGATGGTGGTCCCACATCGCGAGCATCGGTTTGAGAGAGCACGCCGGTTCAGTCAGAGAGCGACCGATGGTCCTCCGGTATGTCATTCAAATTTTCCTCATGTCTTTAAAGTTGCATTTATGACCATATTTAATGCTTTTAAAAATTTTAATTGTGCGTTCGTGAAAAGAAATGTCGCCTCCGTGCATTTTAATATCGCCTGAAAATTTTAAATGTCGCCTCCAGTAAATTTGATGTCGCCTCCCTTAGGTATTCTCACGCATTTAGAAAATCTTGTATCGCCTAAGTATAATTTAATGTCGCTTAGGGTTTAATCATTTTAAATCAGGTGTCGCGTGATAATAAGATGTCGCCTACGGAAAATCTTATATCACCTCCGTGAAATTAAGTCACGCGGATGAATAAAATCATGCGTATGAATAAAGAAATGTCGCCTCTGGTAAAAGAAATGACGCCAGAAAGAAAAGACGCATAAGTAAAAAAATTTGTTTATTTGAAACTTTTCTAGGACGTCTGATTGCTCGATTGCGTCAACTTGATTGATATCGATCACGTCAATGAATTCAATCGAATGTTTAGTTAGGGTATTCCCTTTGTTTGATTTCAACAATGAATTAGGACATAGGTAACTATAATATCGAAGAATAAGGTTAATCAATCTTCATCACGAATGATAGATCATGGATCTAAACGTCCATTCATTTTATGCTCAAATGCTTAGAGACATAAAACTAGGATCGTCCTTCCTCAATGCTTAGAGTTAGGATTGGTAAGTCTGATAGGTATATTTAAATTGATGACTATGATTGATTGTTTGATTTCCTGATAGTAAGTTACTCATGTGATTTCCGTGTTTTGATTAAACAGGAGGATGTCCCTGTACTGTACCTTCAGACTGTACCACACTGGGTGATGGAGCTTAGGACACAGTTGACTGACGCCGAGAGGCGAGTGATTAGGCGCTGCGGTTTACTATGCGTACTAGAGCTTCCTTGGTTCCAGATGAACCGAGGTTTGATTACCGCTGTTGCAGAGCGTTGGCACTCTGAGACAAACACCTTTTGGCTACCACAGGGCGAGATGACTATTACACCTGAGGATGTTTACAGATTGCTATGGATCCCGACTCATGGAGAGATAGTATATTATGATGCAGTCTATGATGGGACATATTGTCAACGAGTATTCAGAGATCCGTCTATTGGTGATGATTGTATCTTATGGCCTCAGTTTGCCTCATTTCCTATTTTACCAGCATTATTAGGTGCTATCATTGGTGGTGTTTTATTACCTGATCAGCGAGGTCACGGATTTTCAGTGGGATGGGGCAGGATTATCGAGGATTTGCTACATCATCCTCAACGCTTTGACTAGGGATCTTGTGTGCTGGCACAGCTTTATCACGATCTTCATGAGGTGGTTTATAGGAGATCAGCCTCATTATCTGCTGGGATTCATATTTTACAGTTGTGGATATGGGAGCACTTACCAGTCAATCGTCCTATATCAGATCGAGATCATCCTCCAGGATATCCTTTTGCATGGCAGTATACTGGTATGGTGACACAGCATCACTTGGGTCACTTGGAGTATTGGCGACGACAGATTGATGACATGGATGAGGTCTATTGGAGACCATATGTTGAGGTCGAGGATTGGAGAGAGGATAGCTTGGAGTTACCATATATGTTTTCTCCTCGATGGATGATCGGCAGGATCGACTCTGTTCTTGAGAGATTCTTGGCAGGGAGAGTACTACGACAGTTTGGGCGGATTTAGCCTATGCCTCAGGGATCTGCAGTATATGCTCGTTCTAGTGCAGAGCGTGCTACTTGGGGTCACATGCCTTCATATGATGATGCTATAGAGCAGATATCATTACTGGGTTATATGGATTGGGACATGAGGTTACACATCAGAGATGTCGGAGTCACACAGGAGTATCTAGCTTGGTTGATGGAGCATCCGATGCCTCGATTTACAGACCCTGCAGAGCCAGTGCCTGGGCGAGATGATGATGGTGATGATGTTGGTGGTGGGAGGAGACGTAGAGGTAGACCCCGAGGTAGGGCAGTGATTAGGCTCAGAGGATGAGCGAGAGATGCACAAGTACAGGCACCACCTCCTCCTCCTCGTCCTGCAGTAGCACAGAGACAGAGGATAGATCGTCAAGATCATGTGAGGGCTGCTAGACAGGATCCAGGTACAGGATAGGATATGGGAGCAGGATTACAGCAGGCTACCGTGGATGGTCAGGATACAGGTGCACAGCAGATGCCAGCAGATTTTTCCCGTGATCGGGGAAAAGCTCCTATAGATACAGGTGATCCTCAGAGTACCTATGAGGTCGGAGAGAGTTCTAGTACTACCCAGCTACGAGCAGATGTGGGAGCATTACGGACAGAGGTGTCACAGATGTCATCTATGATTCAGCAGTTGGTATCAGGTTTGGCTCCCTTGGTTCCTCTCCTTGTTGCTATGGTTGGTCAGACACCTCCTCAGCAGCCTCCATCACAGCCTCCTCCACAGCCTCCCCCAGGACCTCCTCCCAGTGGTGACGAGAGTTGAGCTATGAGTGCTCTTATTGATCATTTATGTACTGATGCTGAGATACTTGATATTGTACCATAGTCTTGTGACCTTGGTGTCACCTTTCCAGTTGTATTTTGACACTTATTTGACATTGATGCCCCTGTTGATGGGCGATTATAGAGTTAATTTTTTTTTATGACATCATTGTTATACTTGATATATTGAGTTATGAGTAGACGTGTGATATGAGGACATTTATGATCTTTCCTACTTTTACTTGATGATATATGAGATTTCCTTTAGATGCTGCTATATGTGTTTATCTAATGCATTTGTTTTTGGATGGATATTGGCTATGGATGCAACGTATCTTATGTATGATATAGATAGATGGATGCATTTCTTCTTCATGTATGGATGCAGTTTTGATATGTTATTTCTCATGTATGCAATCTGTATGTATGCACATGTAAATGATTATTTCCTTCTTTTCTTTGATAATATCTATGTAATGATTAATGATATGGAATGAATGCGAAAAGTATAATCTCATATATTTTTTTATTTTTATTTTTGTAGAAAAGATGATGTTGAAATGATGTTGTCCTTGTTGATTTAACCCTGTTAATGATGTCATGTACCCCCTTTTTGATGCGAAAATAAAACCCTTGGGAAAAATGCACATGCAATTAATCTAACATGAGAATGCATTTAACCTTTTTATGAATGCAGCTAAGTGTCACTAGCTTTTAGCAAATAAATGCCTTGAGGATATATTTTCATCATTGAGCACTTGGGACCGGAAAGTCGATACAATCACCACTGCCCACTGACATGATGATATGAATATCACTTTTTATTTACTGCTCATATGGTAACCTCTGTTTTGCTTTCCCATCGGTCTCATCGATACGACTATCACTGATTTCAAAAAAAATCATGAGAGTACGAATACCAATTTTGTCGGATTCTATGTTGCAAGTGGATTTTGTCATTTAGATATGAAGAATCTAAATATCCAAGGTATCCGGTTGCGTAAACAAACAAAGGTTAACTCATTGTTTTATAAGATAATCCTCGATGGTTCTTTGATGACCATGTCTTTAGATGAATTCTCATAAGGCAATGAATTTTCCTCCAAACAGTCACTTCATAGTCAAGAAAAATATCATGTCTCCATCATTGCCAATCTAGTCGAAACATCATTGATGAGCTAAAAAGCCTTGATACAAATTGATTGCATGTAAGTAAACAGATTTTTAACCAACTTTTCAAAAGAATCTATCTAAGTGTTTTGCATTGTTTTCTGATCTTCAACAAAATATATTTCCAAGTGTTTGATCATGACATGATTTTTGATTTTTAATCCTGAATAATAAGTCAATTTAGGCTTCAAGGATTTTGTTGTGGTAGTCAACTTCTTCGTTATCAATCAAAGGTTTACAAAAATCTGATCTCTCTTCTGAAAATGTTAATCCCTTTCTGCTTGTGATTGAATGTTGTTCATATGAATCCTTTTTGAGGTACCCACTTTCCAATCCATTTATGCTACCCCCAAGTATTTGATGTATCAATTTTGACAACTTTAGGCAATGCAAAGGATGGTGCTACAAACTGTTATTATGACTATGTACAAATGACGGATGCAATGAAGGTTTAGACAAATGGGATGATGAGATGCATTATATACACATGTGGCTAGGAAGGAAATGACTTAAGGGAACCAAAAGTGCTTGTTACCAAGTTTTCACTTTTGGGTATTCTCTTTTTTTTTGCTACCGAGGCGCCTATTTGCTAGGTTTTCACCAAGGACTTTTTCTCTTTTTTCATTTTTTTTTTTTTTTATATATATATATATATATATATATTTTTTTTTTTTTAATAAATTTTTCATTATCACCTTGGCGCCTATTTGCTAGGTTTTCACCAAGAGATAGTTTTTCAAATGTTTTTGCTTTCTTCAGGCTCAATTTTCCACTGTTTTTGATCTTTCTACTTTTCCAATGTTTTTGAATTTTCCATTTTCAAATGTTTTTGGTATTTTCAAGATCCCTTTTCAATTATGTACAATAATTATGATGCTCTCTCATCTGATACTCTTTATACTCTTTCATCTGTTTTAGGTGTAGAATCTCTTCAAATGAATGCTATTTATGGGTTCTTGTAATTCTTCACCATTACAATCTGATAACTTATATGTTCCAGTTCCAAAGGATGACACTATCACAAATGGGCCTATCCAATTAGCTTCCCACTTTCCTTTCTTTTCCCTTTCAACTTGATTTTTGGGATTTTCTCTTAGTACCAAGTCTCCTACTTGAAAAGTTCTTGGTTTGATGTGTTTGTTGTAATTGTGTGCAATCCTATTTTGATAAACTTTTAAATGCTCATAAGCTTGAGTCTGATGTTCCTCTAACAATTCCAATTGTTGTAGTCTGGCAATCCTATAATCCTCATCAGTGATCAATCCTCTTAATGAAACCCGTAGAGATGGAATTTCAACTTCTAATGGTAGAACTGCTTCGGTTCCATAGACTAAAGAGAATGGGGTGGCTCCTGTAGGTGTTCTGATACTAGTTCTGTAAGCCCATAGTGTGGGATTTATTTGCACGTGCCAATCTCTTCCTGATTTGTTAACTGATCTTTTTAATATTTTGAGGATATTTTTGTTTGTTGCTTCAGCTTGTCCATTGCCTTGTGGATAATAGATGGATGATGAATGATGTGTAATGTGAAATGTCATGCAAAGTTCATCAATAGCCTGATTTTTAAATTGTTTCCCATTATCCGTGATAATGGCATGTGGAATACCATAGCGGCAAATTATGTGGTTCAAAATGAACATTGAAATTTGTTTGCCGGTTGCTGTTGTTAATGGAACTGCTTCCACCCATTTGGTGAAGTATTCTGTTGCTGTGATGATATACTTGTGTCCGTTTGAAGATGGAGGATATATGATTCCAATCAAGTCAAAACCCCATTGATAAAAAGGCCATGTTGTAATGAATGGGTGTAATTCTTGAGCCGGTGCATGTATCATATTACCATGATATTGACATTTGCTGCATGTCTTCACAAATTGACAAGCATCCTTTTCTAATGTCGTCCAAAAGTACCCTAGACGAAGGATTTTCTTAGCTAGATTAAAACCGCTTGAGTGTGACCCGCAAATGCCTTTGTGGACCTCGCGTAAAGCTAACTTAGACTCTTCTTCCTCTAGACATCTAAGTAATGTCCCATCAAGACCCTTACGATACAATGTGTCTGAAAGGATTAGGTAACGGGCGGCTTGGCGTATGAAGTTACGTTTTTGGGCACGAGTTTGGTCTATGGGGAGTACTTGGTCTTTAAGGTAAGTATAGATGGGTCCATACCTAGGAGAGTCATGTCCATGTAAAAGAGCAACAATTTGGGTGTCAGGAAGGTTAAATGCCGGTTTTACCAACTCTTCCACCAAGAATTCATACTTCTCATTTTGATCTGGTTTTTGCAACAATGAAGCCAAGGTAGCCATGGCATCTGCCGCTCTATTCTTTTCTCTTGGAATCTGTTCAAATGTGATCAAAGAAAAGTACTTCTTCCATCCATCAATCAAGGTTTTATATTTCATCCATGTTATGTCCTTGGTATTGTATTCATTATTAACCTGATTGATTATGAGTTGGGAATCTCCATACACTTGTAATTCTGCAATACTCCATTCTAAAGCCATTTTGATGCCAATGACTAATGCCTCATATTCCGCTATGTTATTGGTGCATGGAAATAAGAGTTTATAAGACTTTGGAATGGTGTATCCTTGAGGAGTAACCAATAATATACCTGCTCCAGAACCTCCTTGTGTCTAAGATCCATCAAAATATAACTTCCATGTCTTTGCTTCTATGTTGACAATTTCTGCATCTGGAAATTCAATTTGCATGGTTTGTGTAGACTCCATTGGGTTATCTGCTAAGTGATCTGCTATCACTTGTCCTTTAATTGCTCTTCTATCAACATATTCAATGTCAAATTCACTTAGGATCATGACCCATTTTGCTATTCTACCTGTTAAGGTAGTTTTACTTAGTAAGTATTTGAGAGGATCAATCTTGGAAATTAATTTGATCTTATGCATCAACATGTAATGTCTTAGTTTTTGAGATGCAAAAACCACTGCTAGACATGCTCTTTCCATGAATGAATAATTGAGTTCATAGTTTATTAAGGTTCTACTAAGATAGTAGATTGCCCTTTCTTTTCCTTGCTCATCTTCTTGTGCCAACAATATGCCTAGAGACCTTTCTGTGGCTGATATGTATAACAACAGTTCTTTACCTTTGATAGGTGACATAAGAATAGGTGGGTTTATCAAATAAGTCTTCAAAGTAGCAAAGGCCTTATCACATTCTTCATCCCACATAAATGTAGTGTCCTTGTGTAACAATCTGGTGAAGGAGTGACACTTTTTTGCTAATTGAGAGATAAATCTCCTTATTGATTGAATCTTTCCTTGTAGTGATCTCATTTGGCTAATATTTCTTGGAATCTCCATTTCTAGAATTGCTTGTACTTTTTCAGGATCAACTTCAATGCCTTTTGTTGACACTATATAACCCAATAACTTGCCGGATTGGACACCAAAGGCACACTTCTTTGGGTTTAGTCTAACTTTGAATTGTTCTAACCGAATGAATATTTTTCTTAGGATTTGTAAATGCTCTTCTCTATTGTGAGATTTTGCTAGAATGTCATCCACATAATCTTCTAAAAAAGTATGCATCATGTCATGGAAAATAGTTGTCATGGCCCTTTGATATGTAGCTCCAGCATTTTTTAAACCGAAGGGCATGACATTCCAACAAAAAGTACCCCAAGGGCAAGTAAATGCTATCTTTTCTTGGTCTTCGGGAGCAATCTTGATTTGGTTGTAGCCACTAAATCCATCCATTAATGAGTACATTGCGTGACCTGCTGTCAAATCCACTATGGTATCAATGCTTGGCAATGGGAAGTCATCTTTGGGACATGCAAGGTTTAAATCTCTGAAATCCGTACACACACGGATAGATTTATCATGCTTAGTAACTGGCACAATGTTAGAGATCCAATCAGCATATGCTATTGTTCTTATGAATCCCACCTTTAATAATTTTTCCAATTCTGCCTTGACTAGAAGAGCCACATGTGGGTGCATTTTCCTTAGTTTTTGCTTCACAGGTTTAACTCCGGGTCTAACATTCAGATGATGCATTATGAAATCAAGATCCAATCCAGGCATATCGGCATATGACCATGCAAAATTTACTTGTTGTTCTTGGAAGAATTTGATAAAGTCCTCTCTTTCAAGAGATGTAAGTGATGCAGCCAAGTGTACAACCTTTGGCTCTAGTTCCGTGCCAATGTTAACTTTTTCTGTTGGTTCTATAAGAATAGATGACCGTTCTTCTTCATGTTCAGGCAAAGTGTCCAATCTCTCTTCTAATGGTGCCACAGTTGGGTTTTCACCAAAAGAAACGTCTTTTATTTTCATTGTTTTTGGTTCTAATGGTGCCACAGTTGGGTTTTCACCAATAGAACTTTTCATTTTTTTATTTTTTTTCATTTTTTCATTTTTTTGACTAAGAGATTGGACCCTTGCTGTTGTCATCATGTCCGTATTGAGTTCATTGGTGAAAGAGGGTTCAACCGCATTGAGGTATTGGTTTGTTGCTTGGTCATTTGGGAAGTAAAGTAAGTCATGTGGTTCAGTTTGATCCCAATCAATGAGGTCTGGATGTATCAAAATTAAGGAATTATTGGGTAAGGTATCATCAATAGGATTTATGGACATGACTTCATTTGAGGGTTGATACATTGTATCATTTAGATCTATGATGTGCGCTTCCTCAAGATGATCCATGGAAGCAGGGTCAAAGTCCCCTTCGCTTGAATCCTCGTCGACCTCTACGGGAAACAATGTGGGAAAAGCCACAAGCGGGTTAAAACTAACATTTGAATTTCCCTCCTCTGAAGGTGTCCAAAATGTTTCTATCCATGCTCCACTACTAGATGCTTGTTCTATATTAGGCCTTTGAATAGAAGATTCTTCATTAATTGGAGCATCTTGTTTTGGGATTTTTGCATAAGTATGTATAGCAATGACTTCTTTATCTTGACATGACTCATCTGATAAAGTATCCCATTCATAATCCCTAGAGTCATCACTATCTCCTTCGGATTCTAATGCATTTATTTGAGGATGAAAATCATGCATTGGGCTTGAACTTTCTCCCTTATATTGAAAACCTACTCCGGATTTTTCATGACTTGCCCTCCAAATAGGTTCAATAGGTTCTAATAATCCTCTATTTCTTTGGCCTAGGGGTCCTCTTCCTTTGTATCCCATCTTTTGCATAATATCAAATCCTTTCCCATATTGTTCTGTTTGTATATTGACATGCTGAATTCTTTCCATGGGAGTGTCTAGGGTACCATCCTCATCATGATAAAGCCATTGGAGGACATCATCCTCTTCCTTATCCCATGTTGCTTTGCTATCTTCCCTCACAAAATAAGAATTATACTTATGTGGAAGATGTTCTTTTGAGGGTTTTCCATGTGATTTAGGAGACATGGGCATGTCAAATAGAGAAACTGAATATTCTCCTACCCCTTTTGAACTAATCTTGCATTGTTTGTCAAATTTGTTCATCATCTCACTCATGTATTGGTAATGATCTGCTTTAGCTTGTTCTTTTTCCTCTTTAGTAGGTTTGTAGATCACTGTTTCCAATTTAGGTGCCACATATGGACTTTCCATCACATTTGGACCCTCGTAGCTCACTTTTTCCTTGCCCTTAGTTGATGTAGTTGAGCTAGCTTGAAGAGGATTTTGTGCATCTTCATTGGTGATTCTTGGAACAACTTCTTCACGATTATGTGGAATGTATAATTCATGCAAGGGTTTGAGTGCATTACAATATTGAAATGGATTCGAGTCTCCTCCAACTGTGATTTCTTCACCTATGTATGGGAACTTGATGCATTGGTGGTATGTGGAGGGGACAGCTTGCATCTCATGAATCCAGGGTCTTCCCAATAAGATGTTATAGGTTAATTTCATGTCCAACACTTGACATTTGGTTTCCTTCTTAACTGGTCCCACTTGGATGGGCAACACAATCATGCCTTTAGAAGCTCTTTCAACCTCATCATAAGCTTTTATGGTGATTTTCTTTGTAGGGTCAATGCAAGACTTGGATAGACCTAAGGATTTTACAAGACTCAATGTGCATATGTTAAGGCCAGCCCCTCCATCAATAAGGGCTCTTTTGACTCTATGCCTTTCGATCAAAACCTCTATATGTAATGGAAAATTTTGAGGATGAGTTATAGACATGTCATCTTGATCTGAAAATGAAAGACAATGAGGAGCCACAAGATGTCCTACCATATTTTGAAACTTTTCTTCCCCTAAGGTAGTAGAAACATGTGTCTCTTCTAAAGCTTTTTCCAAAATCTCTTTATGATTTGGTGACAACTTCAATAACTCTAAGATTGAGATTTGTGCTGGAGTACGTTGTAATTGGTCCACCAAACTATAAGGTCTTGCTGCTGTAGGAGATTGTTTGACCACAATGTTGGATGGTGGGATATTGGTGTTTTGAGGGACTATCCCTTGTAAAGTCATTCTAGAATTCTGCCCTCTTGTAATGACATTTGTTGCTTCCTTTTGAGGCTGTTCATTAATGATGATAGCATTAACAATATGATCATATGATGGCGCAAAGTTGAGATTATTGGCACTTTGTTTCTTGCCATTTGATGACTCACCTTTATCATGTTTGTAAAAAGGTTGTTTGAAGGCCGTATGATCTTCATTATTTTGGGGTCCATCAACAGTGATTATGTTATTATCTATCAAGTCTTGCACCACATTCTTTAATTGTAAACATTCATTTGTAGGGTGCTCCCGAATCCTATGATATTCACAATGATGCTTAGCATCCCACCAACCCGGCTTGTGGTCTGGTTCATAAGGCTTAATAGCGGGTAATGCAATAACATTATTAGCTATGAGAGCCTTTAATGCAGTTTCAAGTGATTCTCCCAAGGGTGTAAAGTGTCTTGCAGGAGTGAGCTTCAAATACTTATCATACTTGCTATTTTGATCCTTGTTTCCTTGATTATTCTTATTGGCATTGTTGTTGTTGTTGGAAGGTGCATTATATGCTTGATTAGCATTATTCACTTGATTTGGTGTCTTTGTAAGGGCAAATGGAATCACCTTCAAGTTGCTGGATTCCACTACACCATCATTAACAATACCTTTGTTGTTATTCTTTGCAGCATAACGGCTATTGTTGTTGTACCAACTTTTATTTGGATTGTTGTTATTGTTGGTATTGTTGTTGTTGGAGTTAGAGTTATTCTTATTTTCCTTGTGCAATTTCAACTCTCCACTCTTAATCAACACTTCTTCCGTTGTGATTCCGTTATCAATTAAATCTTGAAAGGTTTTTGGACATTGCATCCTTAGTCTATAATTCAGCTCGCTTCTTAAACCGTTAATAAAGATATCCATTTTTTCTTTCTCCGGTACACTTCTTGGATATCTAGCAAATACAGTCCTCCATCTTTGCAAGAATGTGAGAAAGGCTTCTCCATCTTGTTGCTTTGTGTTACATAACGTTATCATGGTGACCTCATGTTTGATGTTATAAGAGTAATGAGTCACGAATTTAGATGCTAACTCTTCAAAGGATTTTATGCCGGATGGTAGTTTTGAAAACCAATCCATGGCTGTTCCTCCCAAGTTTCTTGGGAATAGTCTCATTAAATAGGTTGATTCATGCATGAATTCAAGACTCAATGCACAAAACCCCCAAAGATGATCATGTGGGTCAGATGTTCCTTCATACCTCTCATATTTAGGAAATGTTACATTAATGGGAAAAGGCACCATGACCAAACTCTTATCGAATGGAAAAGGACATAATGTTTCAATAGAGAAAGGCTTAGGAGCCCCATTTTGTTTCAAATTGTCAATTTCCATTTGTAATGCCTTGAATTGTTTCCTCATTGCTTCCATAGGGTCTTCTATTTCCTTGGGCTTTAATTGCTCTATGTCAAAATCTTTAGGTAGCTTTACCCCCGTTTGTATTAAGTCCATGAAGTGTTTTTCTTTATCCATAAGCATGGTCTTTTTCATTAGTTCTATGAAATAAGGACATTGTCTTGCCTCTAATGCTCTTTCAATCGTGGCTTCTTCTGTAGTTGGGGGTAAGTTTGTATTATGAGGAGGAAATAAGTTGTTGCCTTGTGAATTTGCCTCTTGAGAATTAGGATCTCTTCCTCCATTATTAGAATTTCCTTGATTGTTGTTAAGATCCATACCCCCATTCATGTTGTTCCCTTGGGTGTTATTAGGATCTATACCCCCATTCATGTTGTTCCCTTGGTTATTGGGATCAATATTTCCTAGGGTACCACTAAACATCTTGTTAATGTCCTTTGCCTTAGTGGGTTTTTCAGTCACTTGTGAAGTAATGAAAGTGTTCTTTGGAAATGGGAGCTCTTCTCCGTTGTAGGTCCCGTCTGTTTGTAATGCTTTCCTTATAGAGAGTGACCTTGTAATAACAGACATGAACAAACTTTAAGGGTATGTTGACTTTCTTCTCTTGATAAGCTATTTTTTGGAATAAGGTAAAAGTTTTTGATCACTTTTAAATGGTTTAAAATTTTAATGGTGTTTTGATCAATAACTTTGGAATATCTTGTTTGAAAATAAAAACAATCTCAACACACACATCAATTGGGTACCATATCCCTAGAATGCTCTAATGTGTATATTTTTGAACGTTTTCACAGGTTTAACACAAGAATAGCTTCCACACAATCTACCTAGCACATAATTGGTTCGTAAACATGGCTCTAATAGGTAGTTTTGCTATTTTACCGTTATGTAGTAAGTTTTCCGTTCAAAAGAGATCTTAGCTTTTCATCCCCCAACTATGTTAAGGGGCTTCCCACATGCACAAAAGCGTGATTTTGCGCAATCCGTTAGGACTACTAGAGGAAGTTCGAAAGAACTAAAATCCTTTTGTCGTGTACCCCATTAAGGATACCCGCGTTTCATTTTATAGTGGGTCGGATTCTCACGGCAAAAGCAAGTGTATCCCACTTTGGGCTGTCCCTCTCACCGGCCCTTCTAAGGCAATCTCGGGAGGCGAGCCCACTAAGTTTTAAACATATTCATTGAAAAGCATGAAAAGTGGATTTGGTAGAGCAAGTTTGGGAATTTGATTCACTCAAAGAGTGAAGAGCATATCCCTATTGCTTTTCCCTTATCCCAAACACTCACAATCAAATTTGGTTCTTTTTCAACCCCGTGACAAAGGGGTTCTTAGAATTGAAGTGTTTATTTTTTTCCTTTTATGATTAAACTATGTTTTGAACTTTGAAAATGCCACAATTTAAGGGAAGTGCAAGTTTGATGAGAAAAATACCTCAAACGATGCTAGCAAAGGCTAGACGCATTTTTAAGTAGTAGATTTTTCATTTTCTCTCCAAATCCTCCTCTTACCTTGGAAAAACGTTCCCTCCACCAACAAGTTAGTCAGCACAATACAAACAAAGTGAGGGGAAACCAAAATCAAAGCTAAAAATGATATAATTGATTATGCTTTTGATTCTTTGTTTACCAAAATACTTGCAAAATTCTTACAAATTTAAGGACTAAATTCCCAATTCAATGAGACATATTTTCGTTTGTAAGCATCTACAACAGCAATGTATTTGGCATGTAATTCTACTTCTTTCTCTAAATTATTGTTGAGAACAAAGGTAGAATGTACCCGGTTTTCTTTCCTTATCCTTTTAGAGATCAATTTCTCCTCTAAGTTGTGTCTTCTCTCTGGTTTTTGCACTTTCTTATGACAGACCATGCTCCTGAGACAAAAAAAATGACAGTGAAGTTAGCATACAGTCCTTATTTTGACAAAATAGAGAAAATACTGTCAGGCGACATTATCCAGACTATAGGCGAGATTAAATTTAATGAAGACGTGACTAATTTAACCGCGAGCGTCACCAAAAGGGGCTCAAGTGAGATTAAAATAGTCAAGTGCGATATTAAATTTAGCAGACGCATGAAATCTTTACTACAGGCGACAACAGCAATTATTCTGATACAATATAGATGCTAGACCAGGCGACATTTCTTTTGCTAAAGGCGATATCTAATTTAACAAAGACGTAATTACTTTAACCGCGAGCGTCACCAAAAGGGGCTCAAGTGAGATTAAAGTAATTAAGTGCGATATCAAATTAAATGAACGCGTGAATTATTTATCTTAAGCGACAAATTAACTCAGAGAAGCGACATTTAATTAACTAAAAATGACATTTAAAATATCAAAAGCGACAAATTAAAAGCGAAATGCAGGAAACTCCCTTTACACCAGGCGTAAACTCATTCCTCGGCTGCGGCTTTTAATTCTTTGGAGGCGACATCTAAATAGCCAAAGGCATCAGCTGCTTGTCCGTGAGGCGAGAATTTAATGTCCGCAGGCGTGATTTATTTGTCCAGAAGCGTAATTCTGCTGTTCAAGAAGCGTGAGCGTTCAGACTCCAAGCGACATCTAAATTACCACGAGCGACATCTCTTTACTGTAGGCATGATTTCTTTACTGGTAGGCGTGATTTATTTCCTGTAACCTGCAAACAGTGAGCAAAATCATGCAATTCTAGCTTAAATTTTGCAAATAACGTAGAAATTTTGATAAATTTGAGGCCTAGAGCCCCACGGTGGGCGCCATTTGTGTGTGAGTGATTTACACCTTCATGAAATTACAAGATTAACTAAGAACAACAAGAATTAGAGCAAAATAATCTAACAAATGCACAATTAATCTATCAATATCTCATGGTTCTCTAAAATAAAGTGGTAAATGAGGCTCTCAGCTATGATCCTCACTAGTGACACTCTAAAGATGAGAATTAAGCTATATGATATGAAAATTTAGATCTATTCTATCAAATTCTAGCTCTATTTGATTAACAATCTACTATGATCAAAGCAATGTAAGCTAATTAGCAATGACAAATGATAAGTGAGTGATATGGATGCAAATTGACAGAGCTTTGCTGCAATTTAAAGATATAGAGTGGATGAATAATGCCTCAAAATGCCTTTTATTTATAGGATTTTCCCAAGGGTAGGGGGTAGAGTGAGATAACCATGGTTATGCTTGGGTAAGGTCAATTGGCTTTGCTTTGTCCCTAAATTGGGGGACAAACATTTAAATGGTTTCAAAAGGCTGGACCATTTCAACAAAAGTGAGTGATTTGTGTCCATTTTGTCTCTTTTTTCCTTTGTTGAGAGAATTTATGATTTATTAATTAATTAAAGTAATTAAATTTAGCCATGAAGGGTAAGAGGTTCATTTTGATTTTTCATTTCAACAACTATGTCATTAATTGAATTTAATCAATTTCTTAGTGTTTTTCCCCTTTTCAAGCCTTATTTAATCATTTAATCATTTAATTAAATTTTCTTTTGATTTGAATTGCCTTTGTTCCATTTATCGATTTTTCGTGCTATTTTGATGACTTGATTGCACCTTTTGATTAAATTAAGCCTTTGCCAATTTTCCATGTCTACAGTTGGTCAAAAACTAGGGTCCAATGTACTAGTGGAAGTCTTGCTACCTAGCTAAAGAAGGTGTAACTGATGATGAATCTGATGATACCAAAGAAGGATATGAAGTTGTGTATGTTGCAGTAAAAGAAGACTCAGATGAAGAAAAGTATGAAGATGAAAAATTAATTATTTCTCATGTAATTAAAAATGACCCCTGGATTATTGATAGTGGATGTTCACATCATATGAATGATGATATTGATAAGTTTGAGAACCTAGAAGAATATGATGGAGGATTTGTCAGATTTGGCAATGATGCTCCATGTCCTGTGAGAGGTAAAGGATATATTGTATTGAATGAAAAGATGAAATGTAATGATGCATATTTGGTTAGAAGTATAAACTATAATCTGTTGAGTGTTGCACAAATGAACAATATTGGCCACCGATTGGAATTTTAGAATATAAAGGTGAAGATTTATGGTACTAATGGAGAGATAATTGGAATTGGTGGATAATCTAAAGGTAATATATTTTATCTTGATACTGATGCAAAGAGTTGCTTGTTTGTTAAAATTGAAGATGTATGGTTATGGCATAAGAGATGATGTCATGTGAATTTTGATTACTTGATTAAAGTGACTAAAAAGAATAGAGTCGAAGACCTACCAAAATTATGGAAACCTGATAAAGTGATATGCTAGGAATGTCAGATTGGTAAGATGATTAAGTCTAGTTTTTCAAGAAAATCTTACTCTACCGATTGTATTTTTGAATTAGTTCACATTGACCTTTGTAGTCCTATGAAGATACAAAGCTATTATGGAGATCGATATTTGATTTTGTTTGTTGATGATAATTCAAGAATGATACCTATTATGTTTCTAAAAGAAAAGTCTAATGCATTTAAAATGTTTAAGTGGTATAAAGAAAGAGTTGAAAAAGAAACATGTAAACACCTGAAGTATTTGAGATCAGATACAGGAGGTGAATTTATCTCTTATGAATTTATTGTCTTCTACAATGACCATGAAATCAAAAGACAAGTATCTGCACTAAGAACTCCACAACAAAATGGGATAGCTGAGAGAAGGAATAGATCTATTGTTGACTATGCTAGAACTTTATTGATTGACAAAAATGTTGCACAAACATTCTGGAGAGAAGCCATAAGCACTACAAGTTACACTCTCAACCGAGTATAGTTGAAGAAAGGTACAAAAAAGACACCCTATGAACTTTGGTTTGGTCACACACTAAATGTAAGTTACTTTAAAATTTTTGGAAGTAGGTGTTACATATTGAAAGATTATAGAAATGGAAATTTTGATTCAAAAGGAGATGAAGGTATATTCCTTGGCTATTCATCAAAGAGAAAAGTATATAAATGTTTGATTAAGTCTACTAAAAAAATTGTTGAAAGTACAAATGTGAGAATTGATGAATTTACAGAAAGGAATGAAGAAGATAGAAAAAAGGAACCTATGGAGTACAAAATATTTGTTTATGTACAGGAAGGTAATTCAGTTGATACAACCGAGCTACAACAAGAAGGAATCGATGAGCAAGATGAGCCTCTACTAAGAGATGAAAACATCAATGAACAATCTATCGAGACTGTATTAGAAAAATATGTGAGAAGAAACCACTCATCGAGAAGAATTATTGGAGACATGATGCAGGAGCATCCTGGGTGTAAGAGCAATCTTGCATCACCCAAAAATATTTTTTGTTTTTGTATTCAATAAGGGCTATCTTGTGCAGAGTTGCTATTTATGGAAACTTTCTATTTTTAGTAAGTTGGTCTTACGATCTCGGAATGTTCTAATTTTACATGTGGAGGTTCATCTCAGTCATATTAGCCTGCCAGCAAAGTTTCATGGCTAGATCAGGTCTAGTTTTGAAGATATTGAAGATTTTTGGTATTGGCAGCAGGGTACAGAAACTTTGAACTCAGTTTTGAAGGCTTTAGAGGCCCTGGATGAGGTCAAAAAATTGGGTGACGAGCTCTTAGCATGGGTCAAGCTTGTAGAGCGCTTCGTGGCATTTCTGAAATGGGGTTATAATAGTCAATCGGGTCAATTGGTGATGACTTATGGTCTCCGGAAGTCAGGTCACTTGAAATGGCAGAAAATAATTTTCCTTCAAAATTTCTGTTCAGGTTTCAAAAGTTATTTTGAGCCGACTTTGATGTAATAAATTGAAAAATAAAATAATTCTAAGTTTGGTCAGCCCTTAGGGCTAAATTTCTAGAACCTCCTCGGGCGGTGGAAATTGCATATATAAAGAAGGCCCGTAGTTTTGTCTAGGGCAGTTCGGGGTAGTAGATCTAGGTATTGATTCGAGGCTTTGTCCTACAGAATATTGTAAGGGAATGCCCATGTGGCTTTGCATATTGTAATTCTGAAAGTTTGTAATTCCACATTTGTGGAGATAATAAGAAGCCAATTTTCTGTTCTTGCATATTATTGTTGTTGTTTCTCTATTTCTGTTATGTGTTTATGGTATTAAGGGGAGCACCCTTCATCAAGTGGTATCAGAGCAGGTTTTCTTGAGTGTGTAAACAGATCGCTGACTGTGAGGCAGTTTGCACCAGGACCGTGGTTAGGGTTTCAGCGCGCATCGCGAAAATGCCTCCACGAAGAGAACGTGGCGAAAGAGCTGGTGCTGTGACACCTGAGGTTAGAGAGCTGCAGATACAAGTGCGAGCATTGCAAGAAGAGATTCATAGAGGAATGAATCTTAATGTCAGAGATGAAAGCGAGGATGAAGCCGAAGAAGAATATCAAGAAGGAGAAGCTGAAATTGTGAACCAGGAGGAAGAAAGACTTTTTCGGGTGATTTCCAAGATTGGGAAAAGACCTAAGATTGAGGTTCCTACATTTTCTAGAAATCTTAACCCAGAGGAATTGATCGACTGGATCAATGAATGTGAGGAATATTTTGAGTATGAAGATGTTGAAGATCCTGATAGGGTCAAGTTTGCGAAGGCCAGATTGAAAGGTCATGCGAAGATCTGGTGGCAAGAAATTCAATTGCACCGAAATAGAAGAGGGAAAGATAAAATCACAAGATGGGATCGAATGGTGGATAAATTGAAGCGACAGTTCATTCCTGTTGATTATGAGCTTGACCTACTAAAGAAAATGCAAAGTTTGAAGCAAGCAGGAAAATCTATTCAGGAGAATACAGAGGAGTTCTATCGACTCCTCATTAGAACAGGCCATGCAGAAGCTGATAAGGAGAAAGTTGCCTGATACCTTAATGGGTTAAGGCCAAGCATTTAGGAGGAGTTGAATATGGTTCGAATGAACAGTATTGAGGAGGCATACCAGTTTGCCCTAAAAGTAGAGGAAAAGCTAAACAAGAAGTTTGAGAGAAGACAAAATGGAAGAGGTCATGGTGGAAGATTTGGTGGATGGTCATATGGTGGCTGGAATGAAGATCCGAAAAAGAAGGATGAGGCCAGTAGCAGTCAGAATCAAAGAGGAAATAATTCTAATCATTTCCAGGATCAGAGTAATAGAGATTAGAGAGGAAGAGGAAGAGGACAAAGATCTGGAAGAGGAGGCTTCCGTGGAACATGTTTTCACTGTCGAGAAGAAGGTCATAGGGCATTTGAATGTCCTCAGTGCCAAGGTAGAATAGACAGGAGAAATGAAGGTCAGGCTAGAGTTGCACATGTAGATGAAGATGCTAGATCATCAAATTTTGAAGATGCTAAAAGAGGAGAAACACTAATTAACAGAAGAGTCTTGTTGAGTGGTGAGAATGAACTTGAACAAAGGAAGAGCTTGTTTTGCACTAGATGCAAGTGTGAGGGTAAATGTTGTGATGTGATTATCGATAGTGGAAGCACTGACAATTTGGTGTCAGAAGAGATGGTGACAAAGTTTAAGCTCAAGAGATAGAAACAACCACATCCATATCGGATTGCCTGGGTGCAGGATGACCACAAGGTCATGGTCAGTGAACAGTGTCTGGTAAAGTTCAAGATCGGTGGGTACCAACATGAGGTACTATGTGATATCATCTCTATGGATGCATGTCATATGTTGTTGGGTAGACCATGGCAGTTTGACAGATGTGCTGTACACGATGGTCGTGCGAATACCTATTCCCTGACAAAGAATGGAGTGCGACATAAGCTAAAGCCATTGAAGGAGACCAAAGAAAAGGTATGTGATAATGCAAGAATAACATTTGTTGATGGAAGAAAATTCCTAGATGGTATGAGGCATGAGCATGTGTGTTTTTCTTTAATTCTAAAAGTTGGTAAAGAAGAAGTAGAGGATGTACTTGTAGAGGTTACAGATTTGTTGAATGAGTTTCAGGATATTGTATCTGATAATGTACCTGATGGATTACCACTAGTAAGGAAGATCAGTCATCAGATGGATTTGATTCCAGGAGCTAGTTTTCCAAACAAGGCAGCACGCAGAATGACACCAGCAGAAAGTGAAGAGTTGAATAGAAAAGTACATGAGTTAATGCAAAAGGGGTTGATTCGAGAGAGTCTGAGTCCCTATGCTGTACCAGCAGTATTAGCACCAAAGAAGAATGGAGAGTGGAGGATGTGTACAGATTCTAGAGCAATAAACAAGATCACAATCAAGTATAGGTTTCCATTGCCACGAATGGATGATATTATGGATTGTTTGAGTGGAGCTGTGTATTTCTCAAAGATAGATCTAAAGAGTGGATATCACCAGATTCGAATCAGAGAAGGAGATGAATGGAAGACTACCTTCAGGACAAAGGAAGGACTGTATGATTGGTTAGTCATGCCTTTTGGGCTAACCAATGCACCGAGCACTTTCATGCGGCTCATGAACGAGGTTCTGAAAGAATTTCTGGGTAAGTTTTTCATTGTTTACCTAGATGATATTTTGATTTTTAGCAAGACATTGGAGGAACATATGATGCATGTTTGTATGGTGTTTGAGAAGTTGAGAGATGAGAAATTATTGATTAATTTGAAGAAGTGCAGTTTTGTGAAGAAAGAGTTAGTGTATTTGGGATTTGTAGTTTCAGCAGAAGGTCTAAAAATGGACTCAGAGAAGGTACAGGCTATCCTTGAATGGCCTACTCCAAGGAGTGCTATTGAGGTAAGATCTTTTCATGGTTTGGCTAGCTTTTACAGAAAGTTTATCAAAAATTTTAGCAGTATTTGTGGACCCTTGACTGAAACAATGAGAGGGGATAGAAAGAGTTTAAGTGGACTAATGGGGCAGAAAAGAGTTTTCAATTGTTGAAACAAAAAGTTACAGAACAACTTGTTTTAGCACTTCCAAATTTTAATAAGGTGTTTCAAGTAGATTGTGATGCTAGTGGTACTGCAATAGGAGCTGTTATGAGCCAAGAAGGTAAACATGTTGCTTATTTCAGTGAGAAGTTAAATGATGCCAAGAGAAAATATTCTATTTATGATCAGGAATTTTATGCTATAGTTCAGGCATTGAAAAAGTGGAGGCACTATCTACTTCCTAAGGAGTTTGTTTTGTATACTGATCATCAAGCTTTGCAATATTTGAATAGTCAAGGAAAGTTGAATCAAAGACATTTGAAATGGGTTGAGTTTTTGCAGAGTTATACATTTGTTTTGAAACACAGAAGTGGAAAGTCTAACAGGGTTGTAGATGCTCTTAGCAGGAGGCAACTATTGCTGACAAAGATGCAGATTGAGGTGGTTGGGTTCAAGGAACTCAAGAATTTGTATTCAGAGGATCCTGATTTTGGTGAAGCTTGGAAAGCTTGTACAGAACCTGTTACTCTAGACAGGATGAAATGGCTGGATTTTATCATCCAAGATGATATGCTATTCAGAGGGAGTCAGATGTGCATTCCACAAAGTTCTATGAGGGAGAATCTCATCAAGGAGAAGCATAGTGGAGGATTGGCTGGACATTTTGGTCGTGATAAAACCCTTGCTTTGGTTGGTGAGAATTATTATTGGCCACAATTGTAGAAAGATGTGAAGAAGTTTGTACAGAGTTGCAGAGTATGTCAGATGGTGAAAGGAGTGAAGCAGAATACAGGGTTGTATCAGCCATTACCTATACCAGAGAAGCCTTGGGAGGATATCAGTATGGACTTTGTTCTTGGTTTACCGAGAACTCAGCGGGGACATGATTCAATTTTTGTGGTGGTTGATAGATTTTTAAAGATGGCACATTTCATTCCCTGCAAGAAGACTAATGATGTTGTTCATGTAGTAGGATTGTTTTTCAGAGAAGTGGTGAGACTACATGGTGTATACACCCAAAAATGGTCACCTAGACTATTAGCCCCTTTTGCTAAATCATAAATTGCTTATTCTTGATCAAATCCTAGTTCTATCATTTATTCGATTATTTTCTATGGGCTAACCATCTTATCCTAAGTCTTTATTTATTAAAAGGAATATTTCCTTCCCTTTTAATAAATAAAAAGCCCCCACTTTTCCTCTTATCCTAAGTTGCACAAATAAAGCATTATTCTTATTTTATAAAAAAGGGAAAAAGTACTTTTTGTCTCATATGGACACAAAATTCAACTCTTATTTTCTTATTGGAGGATACTTGTGCACATGGATTGCTCCTCTTTTAAGCTCCACCGTTGATTAAATCTTTTGCCTCTTAATCTCCATGGTCCATTCCTCCTCATTTCTTATAAAAGAAGAGCTCTCTTCTTCATTCTAGATCCCCAAATTTTTATGCTATTGTTATGCTACAGGTTTTTTAGGTCATCTTGGAGCTTTTGGAGATATTCTTGCATCTAGGGTTTGAAGATTTGGAGCATTGTTGGCATTCATCTTGGATCTTCATCAACACTCTATCTTCTTGTCTTCATTCTTGCATCATCATGGCTTTCTTGCTTCATAGTTAGATTTCATTTCTTGCATCTTTCATTTTCATAGCTTAGCTTGCATTGTACTTTCATTTCCATAGCTTAGCTTGCATCTTCATTCTTAGCTAGCTTGCATTGCATTTCATTCTTGATTCTTGAGGATATTGGCATTCTTGCCCTTGTCTTCATTGAATCTCCCATTGCATGGTTTACTAGCAAGGTTATTGGTTTAATAGCTCTAGCTGAGAGCATTCTTAAAACCCTTGCACTCCATGCCTAGGGAGCTATGGATCGATTTGTGAGGCCTCATTCTTGAGTTTCCTTGCATGCAATGATCCATAGAAGTGTGACACATTTATAGCACACACATGGTTTGCCAAAGATGATAGTTTCAGATTGAGATACTAAGTTTGTTGGATATTTCTGGCAGACATTGTGGAAGAAGTTGAAGACAGATTTGAAGTTCAGTTCATCACATCATCCACAGACTGATGGACAGATAGAGGTGGTGAATAGAAGTTTGGGAAATCTGCTGAGATGTTTGGTTGGAGATAAGCCAATAGGATGGGATTTGATTTTACCATAGGTAGAATTTGCATACAATAATTCTGTCAACAGGAGTACTGGTAAATCACCATTCCAGATTGTATATGGAAGTAGTTCAAGAAATGCATCTGAATTGAGAAAGATAGATAAAGGAGAAATAAGTAGTGCTGAAGCTGAGGATTTTGCAGAACACTTGAAGAACATCCATGAGGAGGTGAGGAAGCATATTACCAAGATGAATGCGCAGTATAAGGCTAAGGCAAATGAGAAAAGGAGGCATAAGGAATTTCAGGTTGGAGATGAAGTCATGGTTCATTTGCGGAAGGAGCGATTTTTGGTTGGTACATATAACAAGCTGAAAATGAAGAAGTTTGGACCATGTAAGATATTGAAGAAGCATGATTCAGGAAATGCATATGAGGTAGAATTGCCTAGTGAGCTGAATATTTCACCAGTGTTTAACATTTCAGATTTGACAGAGTATCATGAAGGAGGTCTTGAAGATGAGGTTGCAGCAGCACAGTGGAGTATTCTAGCAAGTAGTTCAGATACCAAGGAGATTGAAGACATACTGGACAGTCGTGTCAGCAGAAGCACAAGGAATAGGACATATGAAGAGCATTTGGTCAAATGGAAAGGATGACCTATTGAAGATTCATCATGGCTAACAAAGGAGGAGGTTAACCGTCTTGGTTTTCCTCTACACACCTAAGTTGTGACAGGGTCACTTCTCAAATTATCCCGGGTGTCTGATGCAGGAGCATCCTGGGTGTAAGAGCAATCTTGCATCACCCAAAAATATTTTTTGTTTTTGTATTCAATAAGGGCTATCTTGTGCAGAGTTGCTATTTATGGAAACTTGCTATTTTTAGTAAGTTGGTCTTACGATCTCGGAATGTTCTGATTTTACATGTGGAGGTTCATCTCAGTCATATCAGCCTGCCAGCAAAGTTTCATGGCTAGATCAGGTCTAGTTTTGAAGATATTGAAGATTTTTGGTATTGGCAGCAGGGTACAGAAACTTTGAACTCAGTTTTGAAGGCTTTAGAGGCCCCGGATGAGGTTGAAAAATTGGGTGACGGGCGCTTTGTGCTAGTCAAGCCTCTAGAGCACTTCGTGGCATTTTTGAAATGGGGTTATAATAGTCAATCGGGTCAATTGGTGATGACTTATGGTCTCCAAAAGTCGGGTCACCTGAAATGGCAGAAAATAATTTTCCTTCAAAATTTATGTTCGGGTTTCAAAAGTTATTTTGAGCTGACTTTGATGTAATAAATTGAAAAATAAAATAATTCTAAGTTTGGTCGGCCCTTAGGGCTAAATTTCTGGAATGTCCTCAAGCGGTGGAAATTGCCTATATAAAGAAGGCCCGTAGTGTTGTCTAGGTCAGTTTAGGGTAGTAGATCTGGGTATTGATTCGAGGCTTTGTCCTACAGAATATTGTAAGGGAATGCCCATGTGGCTTTGCATATTGTAATTCTGAAAGTTTATAATTCCACATTTGTGGAGATAATAAGAAGCCAATTTTCTGTTCTTGCATATTATTGTTGTTGTTTCTCTATTTCTGTTATGTGTTTGTGGTATTAAGGGGAGCACCCTTTATCAAGACAAGAATGCAAGAGTCATGACTAGAAGTAAGTTGAAAGGTAACTCATGTTTAATTTCTGAATTTGATCCAAGATCAGTCAAAGATGCATTTGGGAATGAAGATTGGATGAATGCTATGAAAGAAGAAATTGATTAGATTGAAAGGAATAACACTTGGTCACTTGTATGAAGACCTAAAGATAAGAATGTGATAGGAAAAAAGTGGATTTTCAGAAATCATGTCAATGAAAAAGGAGATGTGATAAAAAAAAAAGCAAGATTATTCTACAAAGGGTATGCACAAGAAGAAGGTATTGACTATGGTGAGACATTTTCCCCAGTTGCTAGATTATAAGGTGTAAGAATATTACTTGCATATGCTTCCTACAAAGGATTCAAATTCTATCAAATGGATGTTAAGTCTACTTTTTTTAATGGAATTCTTGAAGAAGAACTCTGCATTGAACAACCTGATGGATTTGTTGACAAAAGCAATAAGGATATGGTATGAAAACTACATAAAGCTTTATATGGATTGAAGTAGGCACCCCAAGCATGGTATGAAAGATTACACTCTTACTTAGTTAAGATTGGATTTGAAAGGATTAGTGATAACAAAAATTTATACTTAAATTGTGATAGTTCTGATGAAATTTTGTTTGCTGAGATATTTTTTGATGACATTATATTTATTGGTAATGAGATAATGTCTAAAACATTTGCTAAGGAAATGAGAAAGGAATTTGAGATGTCTATGATTGGAGAGATTAAATTATTTATTGGACTTCAAATTCAACAAGTTAACGAGGGGATCTGCATAACTTAATTTAAGTACATCAAGGAGATCCTAAAGACTTTCAATAAGTTAAAATGTTTTGGCTACCGAGCAAGAAAAGTCACTCAGTAAGGTAAAAGGTAAAATGAAGGTCACTTGGTAAAGCGGAAGGAGCTCAAGGTACTGAGAAGGAAAGTTTTAGGCACCGACCGAAGGTAACCAAAATATTAATGAAGGACATCGAACAAGGAAAATATATTAAATAAGGATGGAATCGATTAGCTATGATGAGATGGATGGTCATGATGATGAGGAAATTTAGTTACAAATATCTGCATTTATGAAAATTCAAGGAGAAGATATTCAATAAGATCTAAATGGAAAATATAGTAGGAACAAGTTTCTAGAAAAGTTTAAGTTCCTAGGTGAAAAGAAAATGTGTTATCAAGATCCAAATTCAAGGTATAATAAATTGAATGTTTAAGATTGATTAAAGGAAAACGTAATAGATGAGATTAAGAGGAAAAATTATATTTAAAAAGGATGGATTTGTATGAACAAATGGCTAGAAAATTGAAGAAAAGAAGATTCATTGACTAATGTAGTGAAGAAGGAACATAGAGATTTTGAGTTGGAAATAAGGATCCGATGAAATGTTGAAGCTAGTGGAAAGTGAAGAAGTGAAGTGAATATTAAAGAGCACACAAAGGATCTGATTAAGAAAAGATAGTTGAAAATCTATAGGTCAATTTATTTTAATGTTGCTTACTAGCATTTGTAATAGAGAAATCTCTTAACAGAGTGGACTTAACAGTATTATTGTAAAATCCTTGAAAAAGGTAACATTCTAAAGAGTGTTTGAAGCCCTCTAATAAGGCCACTCCTAACAGGGTGAAGGGCCTAATAAATATGAGGTAAATCCCTTAACCAGGTCACACCTAACAACGTGGATTGTAATCTTTAACTAGATTGGCTCTTAATCAGGTGTACTTGAGAAGAGTATTTTCTCAGTGGGTGAAAATTCTCACAGTGGTTTTTCCCAAAGTTGGGTTTCCACATTAAATATTGGTGTTACATGTTGTGTTTGTGTGAATGATTTACTAATTGTTAAAGTTTGTTTATTATTGTTGGTAAATAGTGAATTGTGTTTAACCAAGATGCTACCGAGTTAATCAGAGAAATTTTTTTAAGGTATTTGGAATCAGGGATTACTGATTCACCCCACCTCTTCATAATCCAACATGTGCCTCCATAATTTATAATTCCTATAATAGCCTCAGTTACTATTTCAATTTGTTTAAAGTAATCAACTTAAAAGGAATTTAGAGTTTAAGATTTGGCACAAATTTGATTCACCCCCCCTCTTAGTTGTGTTGGTACATTGTTATTGCTAACACATTGTAGAAATAATTAATTTTTTTGAAGCTTAAATAGTAGGTGTGTCTTCCATTATCCTTGCAATAGCAATTTCTTGTTTTTCTTCAACTCCTTGTAATAATTTAAGCACATTTGATCTAGGAGCAATTACCCATTGTGCCAAAGATAACACCCTATTCATTTGACTCCTAATTCATGGTCAATGATTAAGGGTACTCCTCTTACTCAACTAAACACACAAAACACAATAGAGAAATAAGTCAAAAACTGCAAGAACAAAACAATTACAAGAACATAAACACCCGATTTCTATTGTCTTAAAAAAAATGATATTACAACATTTAGAAAATAACATGCTAAAGCTACATTGGAATTTCAATTACAATAATCTACAAGTCAAAGCTACCATATGCATGATCAGAATAACCCCTTGTAACCCCTGCTTTGTCTTCTTATATTGGGAAGTTTAACCATTCTATAATGTTTTAGAAAGTGTAATTCCCCCTTTTGAGGTTGACCAATTTTATATTATTTTTCCCATATTGGAAGATACCGAGAATATGCCCAAAATGAGTTTTGGCACTAAGTGGAGTATTTTAAGAAATTTTATTTTTCCAACTCAGTATCATAACTTACAAAAGCCATAACTAATAATTTGACCATTAGATTTTCAATTATCATACATCATAAAAAAATATCGAGAAGAGATCTAGACCCTATTTTGGTCAAATCTATAAGTTTTGGTCTTTTCAACTTGATTCGGGGCTTCTAAGGCGTCCAAAAATGCATTTGAAGTTTGTGTATAATAAATTTTCAAAAAAAATGAATATCACCCAAACCATACAAGGTATTGTCGTGATTATTTTTACTATCATTATACTTTCCCATTCTACTCCTTGGGACTAGTTTTTAGGTTCTAGTATGCACATATGAAAACATGCTAAAATAGTAAACTTTTCAAAAATAGTAACCCCATCAAGAATATCCTTTATTGAAAACCTAGACAATGTTTTTAGGTGATGCAAGATTTCTCTTGCCCCCTAGAAATTTTTGCATCAATCAAACTTTGATATAAACTAAGGATTAAACTTGCTTCTTTGTCTGATCTAATAAGAAAAATTCCTCAAGTCCCAACATGTTACAAGTATCATTTATGTTTCAAGGACCATCTTCCTAGCCTCTTCATGTGTTATATCAATGTAATTCAAGTTTATTTTACTTGGAGGCATATTATTTTCTATTGCTTTCTTAATTTCCCTTTTTATCCAAAACCCTTTGAATTTTGAGGACTTAATGGAATTATCATCCTAAAGGAATTGTCTAGTAGAAATTAATCATTCATCATCAATCATCTAAGGCTTGGGGGTACCTAAATCTTGCATATCTTTTGGTACCACATTTGCAAGATTTTTTCTAGGGAGAGATGGATGTGGTTGATCAACTTCCTCTTCATATCCAAAGTTTCACATGACATAAATTACCTCACGTGTACCTATAGTTTTCTACGTGTCATGCCCAAAATCTATGAGCAAAATACACCAACAATTTTTTTTTTAAAGGCATAATTAATCAAGTAATGTTACACGATTTCAAGTAATTAATTTTAATTTAATACCACCATTAAATTTCTATTTCCAATACTCTACAATTTATTAATAATTAAACATAACCTTTTTTTTTATCAGTAAAAGGTCGAAGCCAAGAATTTTATTAATTATAAAAAAGTTACAAAAAAAACCCACTCAATGTAGGCGTTGGTAGGAAAGAGTGGAGCTGAGAAAACCTCCAACCTTCTTTGGGACTTTTGTCCAGATTCTGATACATGATGTTTTAAGAGGGCATTCCCTCCTATTACAAATTTTTAAAGAAAATGAAACACAAATTTGGTTATTCTGATCCTTCCAATCCTTGATTGAATTAAATGGCATTTTTTTATACTTTTGCAACGGTAAGAGAGAGTCTCTTTTGGTATCAAATTCTACCCTTACTGGGGTCCTATCTTTTCCATCCAAGTATCTTTACAATTGAAAAACAAGATTACTAATATAAGAGTCTATCTTTTCATCAAAAAAGGTGTAAGATAGGTTTTCCTTTCATGGCTTTTGTACCTGTATTACCTGTAACAACTCAAGATCTTGGCTAAGATCCTTGTTAGTGTGTTAAAAATTGTTCTATAATTTAACACTGATTCAAAAAATTTCTAAAAGTACGCATTTTATTGTTACCCTTTTCAACAAAGGCATGGTATGGGAAGATAGCTCTCCTTATCTACTTCAAACCTGCAGAAATTTGCTAAATACTTCATCTGAGAATGGTTAACTTCTAGATTATCCATAGATGACTTCATATAATTGGAAGAGATAGGAGATGAATGAAAAAAAATTCTTTCATAAATTATCATTAGAATCAAATAACATTCTATGTTAAGAGAATATGCTCAAACTACCGATATTAACTAACCTTACTTATCTTGTAATTTTTGAATAATTTTCTATTCCAGTTCAATCTTAGTATTAGGATAGCAAGGTCAATGGAGAAATTAGACGTTAATAAGATGATAATTAGGTAATGTTTCCCAAATTTACAAAGAAGAAACAAAACTTCAGATATATCAAATTGATATATCATGTTTCTTATAATGAAGTAAAAGAATGACTACATTAGATAAACTATAGCCTAGGAGATTAACCTTTACTAAACACTCCCTCCATCTTGTAAGCATCCCTAATACCATAGGTTAATTAGGGATTATTTTAACCATTAATCTACGGATATGTGGGATCCTCTAATTCTACTTTTTAATTTATTTTTCTCTTGATTCAAGGCCTGACTTCTTAATATTGTCTCTAAAATTTAATAGAAAGACTACCTAAGAAAAGATAAAATCAGAGTAGAGCTATTGAGAGGTGATGTAGTAGTTGTAATACACCTAACTGTTAGAACCATGTTGCTATCTACACCTAAACCTTAAATGTTTAGGATTTATTAATTCAATAAAACATAAGAGAACGTGATTGTAAGAATACATAATAAAATACAACAGAATGAATATATATATATATATATATATATATATATATATATATATATATATATATATATATATATATATATATATATATATATATAAATGAGTAAAAATGCTAGAATAAATATTGTTTAAGCCTGTACAGTGCACAATCAATTGGATCACATATTTATGGGACCGAAAGAAGAGAGGTATTACTATTAGAGCTTGCCACAAGCTATATCTATAATTAAACAAATAAAATTATATGAAGAAGAGAAGCTAACCTCCTCTACTGCTAAAAAAGAGGACAAAAGAAATGAAGTTATTTTGTAGATTCCTCCCCTGAAATTAACACATAAATAATTTTTGTGTTGACTTGAAGATAAGAGATCCACAAAACACAAACCACAACCAAATAACTACCAACAAGCCAACATAAACCACAAAAATGGAGTAAAATTTAGATGATTAACTTGGCAACAATCTCTCTGACTTGAAAACAACTTTTAAGGAGATAATAAGGATTTTAAGAAGTAAAGGCAACACCAAGTTAACAGGGAGTTTTGAAGAGTACCCGACCATTGTCCATAACCAAAGACCATTAATTTAAGGGCCAAAGACCTTATTATAAATAAGTCCTTTCTTTACCTGCTATGAAAGAAAAGAAGTAAGAGAATCTAATAGCCACTTTCTCATATATGCTAGAGATATTCATTTATCGAGAGGCTGGCAAAGAGAGATTCTAATTAAATCCATAATCAGACTGAACAGATATACCTTATCTAAAATAGAAAATGCTACCTACTCTATGTCAAGAAATGTTATAGATCACCAACGAAAGGCTTAAAGGAATTTGAATCTACATCAAACCAAGAGATCCAGCTAAAAGACAAATAAACTGAAGAAAATCTAAAAACTAAGCTAAAAAAAATCTTAAAAGATGAAAGAGATATGCACTTACAATGAGAAAGAAACCTAGAAAATATTGATATATATATATTTATATTTGAATATATATAGAGATATATATCAATATATATATATAACATTAAACCAAACCATATCGAATAATACAGAAATAACTCAAACAATAAATATATAAGACCCTAAATAAGAGAAAAACTATATTTTGGTCTAATTTTAACCCAATTGTTGAAATAAGAAATTATACTTCAAACAAAGATAGAGAAAATGCAAAGAGTCTTGATGTCCCGAGGTAGAGGAGAGAAATTCTATTTAGTATCATAAACATATTGAAGAGCTATATCAATTCAAAATAGTAGATACTTCCTTACTTGTGTCAGAGCATGTTACAGTAAGCAATAATGCATTAAGACATTACAATTGCCTCGAGCCAAGAAGTTTAACTACATGAAACAAACTTACTGAAACTAAATTCTAATGTTTAAATTGAGATCAACCTTGAAAAAAGAGGATGGATATTTTTACTTACTACAAGACATATTAAATAAACATCGAATATAACCTTGAATCTTTCTATATTGTTGAAGGAATAAATATAATATTATGAACATGAACATAAAAGAGAATCTATTTACATTCCTATGAGCATTAGCAAGATATGCAGGAAATGTTTTAAACCATACCTTACTCAGATTGAATTCTGAAATTACCTGAACCTCACCTACTTGAAATTATCATTAAATAAATAAAATTCTTCACTAATGGCCACATGATATACTACTACTGAAGCTAAGGAAAATGACTAGAGATTCCTAGAGTAAATGCTATATCCTTCTATATATAGATATATAAAAATATATATCTATATATATAACATTTACCCTAAACATATTGAAAGGATACATCAAATACTTATCAAGAGGATATATATAATTCTGAATGATTACAAGCTTTTTAATCTAGTCTGAATATAACATAATTATTAAATTAACACCTTATTGATATATAAGAAATACAAAATTGTCTTTCAAAGAAAAGTACGAGAGAGAGAGAGAGATAAAGATTCTTAACAAGTTTGATCAAGACAAGAGATCTAAGAATCTTTACTTCTAATTTAATTCCTGGTCTTAGATTTAGAATCATCTGAATCATAGATTCTTGGTTTCTTCTTCTCCCTATGGTCTCCTTCTTCTAGCCATATTTCAACCAGATTATCTGACTTTGATTCAGAGAAACAATCCATATTTGTATCCCCCACCTCATCATTGTGCCAATAGTCATAGAACCAACTTTTCATTTATGCTTTCTTAATATGCATATAGATCAATAATAACTCAATGTTCTATTTAAAAATGGGCTCTCTTTCATTGATTGTATTGAGATCCTTGAATACTACAATAGGAGTGGTTGGAACCTAGCTTCCCTTGATAGAATGTATATTATAGAAATGTGGTCTTGAGATGGTTAGGTCCTCTTTTATGTTTTGAAGGACCTTGTCAAGATTTACCAAAAATCTTCGCTTGAAAATTCCAAAGCATAGTCTCCTAGTGTCATGTTTCTTAGTTCCCCAATATAAGACAATAGCTACAAACATTGATGTAATATCAGTGTAAATTCTATACCTATCATTATTTGTTAAAAATTCTATCCCTAAGATTCAAAAAACATCTCTAAGGATGAGAGGATGATTGTCTAGCATGATTATTTTGAGGTGCTTGATAGATACTTCACTAGCGAAAGCAACTTGGCTTCTATTGCATATTAGTTTGATTGGGGTAGCCATTCTGATGACATTTTATTTATGTGCTAAGGTGATGTTAATTTGTTGCAATTTAGAGTGCTTATATAAATGCCAAGGGGAAGCAACATTTTCTCTTCCATCTTCCTCCAGTATGAGTATCGAGACGGTTGAGAGGCTAAAACTGATCGAGATCTAACAATTCTAAAGGGAAAAAGTTAAGAAGAGAAAGAAATGATTTATAACTATACGCTTCATCTTCTATAAAGAATATCTGAATATTATTAAGAGTAACTACCTAAAGAGCCTTAGATATTTGTTAATTAAGGGACCATAAACTAGCCTTCCTGAGCCATACCTTAAAGCACATATAAAACTATAATCTATAAAATGATACATTCTAATCAAATTTCAAAACCAAAAAATAACCTTGAAACCAGTATAAACTCCCAGAGTCCGCTTACAGAACCAACAATCATCATACTTAAGGTCCTTACAAATTATAATAGTAGAGGCATATCCTAATCATGGGGATCAAGATAAAACTGGCCAAGGAATCTAGAGGAACCTAAAGAGAGGGCTGAGAGAGGAGAAATGATCCTATATCAACTGAAAAACTACTACAAGTCATAAAGGGTTAGAAGAAATGAGGGAAAATTATCAAGAACTATCCCTAGAGGATCTCGAAGGACTAAAATGATCATAATAGAGTCAAAGACCTAGACTAAGGAGAACCTAAAATAGGTGTGGTAGGAAAATTCCTAGAAAAGGATAGAGCTACAGGGAAAATTAACAGATTTTGAATAAAACATTTATGAAAGCTAAACTATTTAGTGAATGTCTACTCTAAAAAAAAGTTAGCAAAACACACCTTTATAACAACCATTTAACTAAACTAAAAACACTTTCCATCCATTTTATGAAATATTTATCATTTTTTCTTAAAAGTATATATATCCAATATCTAAGTTTCTCAACTTTACATAGACAAAAGCGCTATACTATCATATCTAAACAAAAAGACTATTTAAAGTTAGCATGTTGCTTTATTCCTTCTTAATATGTTTAGTGTTATCATTTAGTCTCTGATTATCACACTACAACTCCAAGTTTCTCCATTCTTTCGTAGAAAGATGATTTCGTCAGCGCCTGCATCCTTTGGGTTGATCCTCGAGCTTTTCCTAACTGAAGGAGCCACTATCCTGACATTTTTAATGTCTTCTTTGTCCAATTCCTCTGGGATGTCAAAACCCTCAACTCACCAATAATTCAGTACTCCTTCAAGTTCATCATGTTCCTTAAGCACTGTATTAATGAGGAAGTCCAAGTTTCACCTCATCACATGCCAATTCTTGTCAAATTTTCTCTTGTCCTTAAAAAACAACATTGGCAAACATTGAAAGTTTGGGATAGCAGGTAAATTTTCCGGTGCCATTTTCATATAATTTTTTGGAAAAGGACTAGTAAGGTTCTTGTCTATTCCATATACCACATTTTGCAAGCGAGCAAAGAAATCTTCCTTAAAAATTTCCTTAGCAACCGCTATAATCTTTTCCTTATCAACTTTGTTGAATGTTGCCAAAGCGATAAAAAGCCCCACTATATGACCATTGATGCGAATAGTATACTCATTATCAAAATTGTCTTCCCCTAAACCTTTTTCAAGGGCCCTATGAACAGAGTTGGAGAGAGGTTTGAGGATGTCATTCCATCTTTCCAGTTTGATTTGGCCTCTAAATGCCATTTTCGTATTCTCTTTCAGGTAGAAGGTATGAATTCTAGATTCCATTTTTTGCTCTGAAAGAAATTTTACAAGTTAACCTTCCAATCCTATCTTCAAATCTAATAAATCTACTTTTCTCACTTAATCAATCATAAATATTGATGGAGCTCAATCCCACATGAAGCCTGTCCTCCTTTAATTTCCATCATCACACCATCACTCTAGTACTAGAGGGATGTGGATCACCTGACACTTGACGGTACCTACTAGAAACTTTACTAGATAAAATCAAAATAAAGATTTTACTGAGCTCTTTGAAAGAGAAGAAGGCCTTGGGGTCATGATTATAGTATTAAAAAAAATATTACTTATCACCGAGAGTGAGGGGCTTTTAAGGATTTTTTGGGAGTCCCACTGATTTTGAGAAGATTGCTAGATTATGATGAATCTAACTAATTATAACATATTTATTAATCAACACTTCTTAAAAAATAATGATGAGCTAACTTAACTA
Organism: Chamaecyparis obtusa; assembly: GCA_027943335.1. Taxonomy (NCBI): domain Eukaryota; kingdom Viridiplantae; phylum Streptophyta; class Pinopsida; order Cupressales; family Cupressaceae; genus Chamaecyparis; species Chamaecyparis obtusa. The sequence goes on along the minus strand of BSBK01003767.1, from coordinate 1,986,789 downwards.
CTAACTTTATTAGATATCCTTCCTTATGTTGAACTACAATTGATTGAATATCTTGATGAACAGAAAGAACAATGATTAGAGATCACCGAGCTACTAAAGTGATATGTAAGATGATTAAATTAGTCAATATGATTGTCATTGATGTCAACTAGTTTTTTACTACACTTGTCATGATAGTTACAAACATCTGATTATTTGTGGAAGGAATAAATGATGAAGAAATGAGATATCTACATAAGGAGAAGATGGATATGAGAGATAAGAAAAAGGTATACATTGAGTAACTTATTGATGAGTTCATGACTTTATATTTTTGACTTGAGCAAGTTACATTATTCTGTTATGAGGAAAAGATTTGAATTGAACAAGGTATTGTGGTCGATAATTAAAGAGTTACTGTATACACCGAGACAGCCCTGTGTATACCGAGTGATAGTAATAAATGAGACTGTTATCACTGACACATTTTAGTATTTACCAAGCATGGATGAAAATGTTAAATGCTAAGGTTAGCTGACTAAAATTGCCGAGCTAGCAATTGTTATGATTTTGAGGTAAAAGGATGAAATTTGTTATGAGATCCATGGCTGAAAAAATTCATGGATGATCTAAAGGATGAGATTGAAACATCTTATGGACACAACTACCTAGGAAGGTTTAAGAGGCAAAATGGATGAAGATGATTAAGAGGCAAAATCTGATGGCTTATATGAAAATGGTTTACTTCTCTACTTAAGAGACACTGTTTCATTATTAAAAAAGTGTTGGAGGAAGTTGATGATGTAGAAGTATTCGCGTGAAGATTTTTCATGCAATTTATGATCATACTGGTTACAGATAGAACCGAGCTATAGGATAGAACCGAGCGACATAGAAGTATATACCGAGCAAAGTAAGTTGAAGAAATTGAAGGAAATTGAATTGATTTATTGATCAGATGATTTGTGGGCATAGCATAGATATGAATATTTACAATTTGATTTGTATTTGAATCAGATCATAATTGTATTAGTTTAACCATTGATTTAGTTAAATCTCCTAACCGAGTGGACTTAATAGTCTTATTTTCTACTATGACATTCATTGAATGTAAAGTGTTATCTTGTTGACCCCATAGTTAATGTTGGTCATAAGTTAATGGTTAGTGTTAAATCCTCTAACAATGTCACACCTAATAGTATGTATTGTAACCTTTAACAGGGTTGGCTCTTAACTGAGCTCACTTCAAAAGAGTGAAATTTTTGGGTTACCGGTCCCAGGTGGTTTTTCCCTTAGCAGGGTTTCCATGTTAAATCATTGTGTCAATGTGTTATTTTTTATGATTGTTTTGTTATCATACTTTACATACTACATAGTTGATTTAATTGGTAATCATAGTTTGGATAATAGCTGGTAATCGATAAAAGAACAAACAATATATTATTTTATGTTACCGAGTTGTAGAAAAGTTTGATTTGGTACATCTTGTAGTTTAGGACTATGGATAACTGATTCACCCCCCTCTCAGTTATTCTAAAAATTGGTATCAGAGCTCTTTGGTTTCTTGGAGGAAGTTTCAAGGACTTAAGGACAAAGATCACAAGTATAAAAGGGAGGTGCCAAAGCTGAACAGAGGTAACTTCACCACATGGAAAATCTAGATGAGACTTCACATATCTAGAATTGGAGAATCTGCTATAACCTTACTTGACAATGGCTACATACAACCAAATATTAGACCTCTGATCCTTGATCAGTTGAGAGACTGACATGAACACAATATTACCATGATAGAGATTGATGTTGCTCTATCTGATGCTGAATTTGATGATTTCAAGGATTGCACTACATCGAAGGAAATGTGGGCTAAAATTTCCCTGGTTCATGGAGGAGATGTAAATGTGATGAGAGCTAGAGCTGAAATCTTGAGAGGTATATTTGATGACATGAAGATGAAAGAAGGTGAGAACTTCACAAAATATTCAAATTGAATCAAAGAGGTAGTGAATGCTATCTGAGGAGCAGGAGGTACTATTGATGAAGATACTATGGTAAGTAAGATACTGAGAACTATGTTACCTATCTATGCAATCAGAATATCTTATATTCATGAAATGAGGTCTGCACCTAATAGAACTCTTACTCTTTATAGTATGATTAGAAATTTAACAACTTTTGAGTTGAATAATTATGACAACAGTATTGTATCGAATGTAGAGTCTTCTTTTATGTCTTCATTGAAGCTTAGTGATTCTAGCAGTAAACAAAGCATAAGGAATAAAAGTGATACTAATTCTGAAGATGAATTAGATGAACTAGAAGCACTTATAGTTAGAAGACTTAAGAAAGGTAAAGGAAGATATAAGGGAAAGTTACCTTTCATATGTTTTAATTGTAAAGAGATTGGCCATATTGCTGCTAGATGTCCTAAAAGGAAAGAGGAATATAAGGACCATGAGAGATCTAGTGATGGAAAGTTTGGTAGAAGAAATCACAGAGGAGACTGACACACTGACAAAAGAAACAACTGAGATTATAAAGAAAAAGGCAAGAAGGCTTGTTATCTTTTTGAAGATGAAGATGATAGTACCGACACCGACATCGATGAGGATATTAAGGTAGTGTTTGTTGCACAGAAAGAAGATTTAGAAGAGGAGGAAAGGTATGTAGAAACAACACTTATCTCTAAAGTTAGTAAGAATTATACTTAGATCATTGATAATGGTTGCACACATCAAATGACTGGTGATAAAGAAAAAAATGAATATCTTGAACACTACAATGGAGGATCAGTAAAAATGGGAAATGATACACCTTGCTTAGTGAAATGAAAAGGATAAATCTTATTGAATAAAAGGATTAGATGTGATAATTCATACTGGGTGAAAGGATTGAACTATAATCTATTGAGTGTTGCACATTTGAACAATTCAGGTCACCGAGTTGAATTTGACTATAAGAAGGTGAAAATCTATGATGGAACTGGAAAGCTGATTAGTACCAGAGGACAATCAAAAGGTAATTTATTTTATCTTGACAATGATGATGCTTCTTGTTTGTTGGCAAAAACTAAAGATGCATGGTTGTGGCACAAGAGATTATGTCATGTACTTTGATAACATGGTTAAGATCAGTAAAAAGAGAAGATTTAGAGGTTTACCAAGCCTAACTAAGCCTAGTCATGTTATGTGTAATCAATGTCAGAAAGGGAAGATGACTAAATCTAGTTTTAAGAGAAAAGAATATTCTTCTAAAGGTATTCTAGAGTTGGTTCATACCAACTTGAGTGGTCTTGTAAGAACTCAAAGTTATTATGGTGACAAATATTTCATTCTATTTGTTGATGACTATTCTAGGATGATGAAAATCATGGTCTTAAAAGAGAAATTTGAGGCATTTAAACTATTTAAGTGGTATAAGGCTAAAGTTGAAAAAGAAACCATAAAGGAACTTAAATACTTGAGATCTGATAGAGGTGGTGAGTTTGTTTCTAATGAATTCACTAACTACTATAATGAGCGTGGAATAAAATGTTAGGTTTCTACACTGAGGACACCACAATAGAATGGCATAGCCGAAAGGAGGAACTGATCTATTGTTGATTGTGCTAGAACATTGATGATTGAAAAGAATGTTGCACAAATATATTGGAAGGAAGCCTTTAGTACTACAGTATACACCTTGAACCAAGTTCAATTGAAAAAAGACACAAATAAGATACCTTATGAGTTATGCTTTGGCTACACACCAAATGTAAGTTATTTTAGAATTTTTGGAAGCAAATGTTACCTTTTGAAAGATGAAAGAAATGGAAAATTTGACTCTAAGAGTGATGAAGGAATATTTCTAGGATATTCTACTAAGATTAAGGCTTACAAATGCTTGAACAAGGTTACTAATAAAATGATTGAGAGTACTAATGTGAAATTTGATAAGTTTGCTGAAAATAATGAAGAAGAAAGCATGAAGGAACCAGAAGACTATGGTAGATTTACTTAGAGAATGCAAGGGGAAGTTTGAACCCAACTGGCTGGGTCCCTTTGTAATCACTTCTACTTTTGGCTCTGGTGCCTATCAACTCTCAGCGACTAAAGGAGAACAGCTCTGAGAACCAATCAACATTCTCCATTTGAAGAAATTCTATGCCTAAGGCATTCAGTCTATGGTAAAATGTCCTGAAAAAATCTTAAAAATTGGAAAAAGTCCTAAAAAAATGAACATCTTGGTGAAAACCTAGCAATAGGTGCCTTGATGATTCACAAAAAAATCAAAAAATATCAAAAGTATAAAAAAATTGGAAAAATGAAAAATACAAAAAAATGAGAAAAAGAAAAAAGTGCCTTGGTGAAAACCTGGAAATAGGTGCCTTGGTAGCAAAAATAGAATCTTTGCCAAGATGGTGAAAACTCAAAAAATGGGTGCCACTTGTTTCAAAACACTCCATCTATAAGCGCAATCTTGGTCTTTCCTAGCTTTCAGTCTTGCTTTAGTTTGTACATATCTCCTAGTTTGTTTACGCTTTCCTATTTTCAATAAGATGATCTATGCACCAATTAGCTCAAGCATCTGTATCCTATCAATGCTTTACACATGGGGGAAATCAATGTCATATCCTATGGCCTCTAGTACATCTTAGATGAGTCATATCCAGTCAGAGTCCTTTGAAGCTTCATCTGAGTCAGTTAGTCAGTCTCCTCTCCAGAAAGGATTTTGCATCTACAACAATGCAATCAAACACAAAATGAAAAAAATTTGTGCTTCATGCTTTTATCTCCTTGTATGCTTACTGATTCACATCGAGATTTTTGCATATTTTGTTCTCACGAGCTCTTTGATGATGTCCTTTATAGGATTTAGAGAGCGATGACTGGGGGCATACTCTTTTCTTTGTTTTCTTCTTGTATGTGAAAATCTAACAACTTTGGAAATACTAGATTGAAATGGTGTCCATCTATAAGAGCCTCTATCTCGAATTGGATGGCCATGCATACCTCGACCATTGATATCTAGAAAATTCAAGGAATTTTGATCTAACTATTGTCTTTTTGAGTGAGTTCTTTCTCCTACTATGAAATACAATCTTACCTAAGGATGTGAACGATAAAGGGTCACTACGAGTAATTCACACTGGACTTGGAATGATCTCTTGACTATTTGATGTGTTTGTAACACAAGGTGTATTTTGTTCATCAGGACGTTTATGTTTTGATGCTTATACAAATTGCTATATCAAAATGGACATGATATTCAGGTCATCCTGGCGTTTATGCCTTGGTGCTTATATCTAATCCTACATTATCGAAAACAAAATCAATATTCATATGTCCATGGTTGCCTAACCAGTGGGTGTTGTATTGATTCCTACGCATACAAATCTATATTCATATGTCCATGGTTTCATAACTAGTGGACATTGTATTGATTTATATGGTTACCTAAAAATTCAATGATGAAATCGACCGACACATGATCAGTGACTAGGTCCTAGGTCCTAGGTTTGCATTTCATTCTGTATTTCATTTTGCACTTTGCATGATCTCACAAATTGCTTGAACACTTAAATGATTCTTAAAAAAATTAAAAAAATGCTAAACATGACTACAAGAGTTGAATCTTACACAAAGGTCCATCCAATGAAATAGCAAGTAGAATCCTTTTTCATGATCAAAATCAAAATTTGAGATCGTTTATATTATTCACTACTTGCATAATCAACCTTCAATCATCACAGAACTCTAGAATTCAACTTAACTGATTATCTTACATCAAAATATCAAAATTTCAACTTGGTCAACTATGGTCAACTCATGGTTTCACCTAGTCAAACTTGGTCTTCAGGACCTGTAAACGATGCAGAACATGTTCTTGAACATGTACAACCACTTCTCAAATCAATTAACATGCTTCTAAAACTATAACACTGACTTTTCTTGTCATATTTCAATTTTAATCTCGAAGGGGGCATGGTATTACACATCATTCAAAGTTTGTAATCTAAATTTGAAATCATATCTTTCATCAGTAATCGAGACAACAACCACGTCTAGTTGCTGATTCATCAAAAGACCTCATCGCTTGGGGCGAATCAATCATTGCTTGGGGCATATCAGATTCATTGGGATCCATATCAATCTGGTATTCTCTTAATCTTGTAAACTGTATTAGTTTTTCATAACCATCAGTTCATTAGTGTTATTTCCTTGGTTCTTCATAACTGAAGGGTTCATATGTGATACCAATGTGATTCTTATCAACAATCAGGTCTGGAATCGATCACTCACTTCTTCGCAATCATAAGGTTCAAAATCAGGCGTTTTGACACTTCTTCGCAATCATCGGTTTGTTGCTATTATAGTTAACATTATCTTTGGTCATTCAGGACCTAATATCTTTAAATCTTTCAATCAGTTTCTGTCTCATATCACAATTTCTGTTCATATCAATTTCAATTTCAAACATCAATTTCAACATCAAACACAGACTGTCTTTGAACCACTGCGCTTCAGACAATAATTCAAAGAGGGGAAAAATGTAATACCCCAAAAATGGGCTATAGGTTCATTAACCTCCTACATCTTCAATTCAAATGAAATCGACATCAAAGTCCTAACCTAAGGCACATCGACACATTATCAAATTTTAATTGATTATCCTAAATTCTGCATCAGGGAATATTCCTTATTCCTATTTATCCTAATTATCTTTAATTTAATGATTATTTGGTGATAAATCCTATTTATCCTAAAGTTTGATTAATTGAATATTCTAAATATTTAATTAATTAGATTTAATTATATTTATTCCTAAATTATATTATTTAATTTTGACAATAAATCATTTATCCTATGACTAATTGATTAAATTATTATTTAATTAATTAAAGTCAATTATCAAATTTAATAATATGGTTTTTGAATAAAAGTTTGATTTAATAATTGATTAACCCATAAATCAATTGTTTTATTTTTAAAATCAGTTAAGTTGAGGATAAATCACTTTGTTTATTTAATTAATTCATAATTAATTATGCACATCCAAAAAACATTTAAGCTTTAAATCAGAAAATTAATTCAAGTTGTTTTAAAAATAAGCTCAACTCTTTTTGAGTTAAAAGCTGATCTCAACTTCTGATTTAAATTAAAAAGCTGATTTGCATGATTTTGTGAGTTAATCTATCTCTAAATTCTTGATAACTCAAAAATCAACTTGAGCTTATCAAGAGTGATTTATGGCTTTTTCCATGCACCTCCAAAGTCCTAGATTTCTATAAATTAAGGCCTCAGCTCTTCATTTAGGATCCATCCACAAATTGCATCCTCACGCTGGCGAATTGGTGATCAAAGAATCAATCTTTGTGAAACAAAGTTGTTGTGAGATTTTCATTGTTTTGAACATTCATATCATTTAGCATATCATTATTAGATTAATTGCATGTCATATCAGTTTTTCATCTAGAATAGATTCATATTAATTTATTTCATCATTATTGCATAGAAAATCCAAAAATATAAATTAATGTGCATTCATCTCATATCTAGATTCTGCATTCAAATCCTTCATTTAGGTTTCATCAAGGTCACTGATCTCAGTCCAATCTGAGAATATCATACTCGCACCTACTAGAAGGTAGTAAATCGCCTGGTTAGATTAGTTTCCATTTCACTACATGATTTGATTTTAGCTAACCTCTAATGTTTTATTGAAGTGTTGTGTCTACAGATAGGTACAAAATTCACACACACATTTCTGGCACCCACTGTGGGGCCTTGAAATGGGTTTCCATTCAATTTCTATCAATTTCTATCATCTTCTTGTCATTTTCTATTCCAAGCTATGATTTTTAATTTTTGTCCATCAATTTTCGTATGAATTTTGTCAGAAACTCATACCAAGAAGGACCCACTATCGTACAACAATTGATTTGATTGAGGATCATACCATCAGAAACACAGTATCATTTGGAAGCTCTGTTGTCGTATGATTTGATACCCATCATCATATGAGTTTATGGACTATCATCTGGGAGGTGACCCACTGTCGTACGAGTTTCAGTACGAGGTTTTAATTGTCATTTCACTTTTTCAGGTAGTTTTCTAGGTTTATTTTCCTAGATTTGGATTGACAACTAACATTAACAATTGAAAATTGTTATTTTTGATTGATTTCTACTGATTTTGATTGGGGAAAGTGTGAGAATTTCTAAAAATAAGGAAAAATCTACTAGGTGCATTGCGAGGAATTCAAGTAATCTTCCCATCTGATAATGTTTCAATTTGGACTAAAACGAACATCTCACGTGTCTAGCTTGTGTGACCTTTTATTGCTTTCATATCACAGATTTCATTTTGGGCTATAAAAATGAACATAGATTTTCTTTTCAGCATCTTTGTTACACATAGTAAATAGGCCCTATGAACACTATTTGCGGTTCTTGAGAGAGTGGGTTTCCAGCGAAACTCTTCTCAACGAAGGAACCCTTGTAGGTAGGGAGGATATTGAGAGCGTCTCATGTTCTACTAGATTTGTGCATCTTCAACTTTTGATTGATACTTTCTCTCTCCGGAGAGGTTGATAGATCATAAGTGGTTGACATCATAGATCTTTGTGAGATAATCTTGGTCTTAGAGTGTCAAATTAATCTGTCTGCTTTGTTTTGGTTAAAAGTGAAAAGGCTAGAGGACTATGCTCTACTCCCTTTTTGGGTAGTATTAGAAACTTAGATCCTTGAATCTGGAACCAGTCTCCATGTGGTATCTTTTGTGAGTCACCTTTAGAGAGGGTTAACTGTAGTGGACATTCCCTTAATTGGGTCAACCACATTGACGAAACCTCAAGCGATAATAGCCATTTTCACCGTGGTAGCAGCAGCCGCTATATAAATGTCCTTGTGGAGGAAATCTTCATAGGTGTGGTCTCTTGTTGGGCTATCAGATCTCCCTAGCAGCACCTGATTGATTAATTTATCAGACTATGTCAAAACCCCGGTGCGCCTGGATTGGAGTTTTCCCTCTTGAGATCACAAAAGTTGCAGAGTCAGACCATTACTACAAACCCTAGTGAGGCCAAATTTTCATTTTCTAGGAATTTGTCATATGCTTTCCGAATATAAAGTTTAATAAACATACTTGGGGATTTTTTCATTTGAACTAAGTGAATAGCCTCCTGAGCTATAGCTACTCCTAAAATTGATCTACCAGGGACAAAACCTGTTTGTTCCTTTGAGATAATAGAGGGAAGGAACGCCTTTAACCTATTAGCAATTGTTTTGGTTAGAATTTTATAAAGGGTATTACAAAGGGCTATAGGTCTAAAGTCATCCAAAATTTCAGGGCCTGGTTTCTTAGGGATTAATGCAATAAATGTATTATTAATTTTCTTTAATAATTTTCTAGAATTCCTCATACCTTCTAATGCCCCTACTATTTCCTTTCCTATGAACAACCAACATTTTTTATAAAACAATGTAGGGAAACCATCAAGACTCGAGGATTTGTCCAAATGAAGGTTTCTCAGGGTGGCTTCTATCTCTTCCATTGTGAATTTAGCATTGATAATTTTATTCTAGTTTTCTGTTATTATTTTAGGGATAAAGCCTAGGATCTCCTTCTGAGCTGTCAAGTTAGAACCTTCATTATTATTAAGAATTTTCTTGAAGGAGTTCACTACTTCTGAGCCTATTTGACCTAGGTCATCTACCCATTCATTATTTTCTTTTTTTAATCTCCATAATCTATTAGCTGACCTTCTTTGTTTTGCACTGTTATGGAAGAATTTAGTATTTTTATCACCTTCTACCAACCAAGTTTCCCTAGAATGATGTTTCCAAAATATTTCCTCTTTTGCAAGGAATTCTTCATATTTTTTCCTTAGAAACTTTTCTTCCTCATATTGTGACTGATACATACCTTTCAAAATAACTTCCTTGTTAAGCCTTTCTATCTTATTTTCTAAATCTAGCTTATCTTTAAAAATATTCCCAAACATGGTATGATTCTAATTCAATAAGTTTCTTTTGATTAGTCTAAGTTTGGATACTACGATAAAGGTTTTAGATCCCTCAAAGCTGGCATCCTTCCATCATTTTTCTATATTCTCTAAACAATTTTCATCTAAAAGCCACATCTTCTCAAATTTGAAAGGGTTCTTTTTGGGGATAGCTACCTCAAGAAATGAAAGCTCTACTGGGAAATGATCTGACCCTGAAAAGAGAAGAGACTTCACCTTTAAATTGAAATCCAAGTTTGACAAATCACTTATACAAAAGAATTTGTCCAATTTCTCTCTAATCATATAGGTGTCAGATCTTCTATTTGACTAGGTAAAATTATTGTTTCCTATTGTTACTTCCATAGCTTCTAGATTATCGATCCATTGATTGAATTCCTTCATAGATTGAGTAAAGCATATTGATCCACCTATCTTGTCTTCTATATTCTTCTACACTAATCTCATTCCATAGGAGTGTCTCGCAGAGCTTTATCTTCATTAAAATTATCCTTAGAGCAGGAAGGGGAAATATTCATAGGGGAAACTGATGTCCTAAAATGCTCAAAAGATGATAAGGGAACAATTTTTATATTGTTGATTTCTAACTTATCTATAGATTTTTTCCTTCCTTGCTTCTCATCTATTGATTTAGTTGGAAACTTGACCGAAAAAATGCCCCCACTTTCATTTAAGTTGATGATAACATTATTGGATGGATCTCTATGATGGAGGGGCAAAATTTTGACATCAGGAGCCTCCTTAAAATCTTTCACCAATTCTGTCATAATAATAGGGTTTATGTTGAACTAATCGAGACCACTATTTATTATTATAGGGGGAAGCTCCTTAATAGATATATCTATTTCTTCTATGATGATCTCTTCCGATTGGGGAAATTTGGTGACTACTGATCTTAGAAAGTTACCCAAACTATTACCAATATTTCTTAGAATACTTTTGTTGGTACACTCCATAGACATATTGATTAACTTTATTTCTCTAGAAACTAAGAAACCTTTTAGTATATTAGGGTTAAAGGATGGGCTCTAGTCAAGCACTGTAAAATGATAGCCTTGCACCTTAGGGCATTTGTTATCTAATTTTTTTTCTTTCATTTCAATATCATAACAATATACAAAGAAAAATTCATCTGATAGTAGAGATATAGTTACCCGATTCTCGAGCCTTTTCTTGAGCCAATTTTATATTTTGACTGAAGACACACCATAACCAATCCATATAAGAAATATTCCTTTGAGCTGCATTGATTCCTGCATGCCTTCAATGATCCCATCATCCATCTCTATCACAAGGGGTGCATGCAATTTCCTTCTACAATGGGAGGGAGAATAATGGATAGCTTTAGGTGATTGCTCAATATGAGAATGGGATTGGGGATTATTAGAGGTCCTTCTTTTATGTGGAGGAGAATATTTTCTGGAAGGGGATTGAGTAAGTTTTAGATTCATAGGAATCCTATTACTAGGAACTCTGTTCTGCATATTATCATTCACAAACCCTCGCCGATGTGGAGGGGAATAGAAACTAGGGTTATTATGGGGCTTCAAATCACTAAGAAAATCAAAATTGTTACTCAAAGATACTAGCTCAAGAGCATAAAAGAGGGAAGAGGGGAATTTCTTACAATTTTTGTGAGATCTAACCTCCTTCCAGCCAGAGTCCTTCTTCAGAACATTGAATGATTTACACTCTTCCCTTAGGCATGATTTTTCCCCATGCATTCCACCTTTACTCACCACAGACCAATTATCATCAGAGCAATAAGTCAAGAGATCCCTTGATTGAGGAGCCCTTCGTACCCT
>BSBK01003767.1:1865000-1970000 GCA_027943335.1 Chamaecyparis obtusa | reverse complement strand
ATTCACATCTCAATATAATTCAAATATCAATTGTCATTTTTCTAAACAACTCATATTAGCATACATATACCCAAATTGTGACATCACATTATTCATCTAAATCAATCATCATAATATCAATCATAATATATGAAGTTGCACATGTTAAAACCCAATGATCACCAACCACATGGTAATCTCTGTTACAATCCCCAACACTAAACCGGTGAGAGGAAGAACACAACCGGTCAATAAAGATCAAGCCAAATCTCACAAATTATACCACTTGAAGAGGTGCAATCACATACATAGCATCCATAAACCAACAGGAACAAACCCTTTTTATCGCATACTCCAAAGGTTCCCACAACTCTATTGCCCAAAAAATCATAGAAAATTACCCACAAAAACAAGGAACTTCACCAAACCACAAGGAAATCCTTCCAACTACCAAGAATCCAAGATTACCCTGCACCACTTATCATCATCATTAGGCCAAGTATTAAGACTTAGTAAATATTTGATTGTAGGTGCTAATCTAACAAAATTTCACCACATGAAGCCATAACCTTGATGAAAAAACCTGATGGAATGTAATATAGCGTGAACTTGCACTTTTTATCCCATACATTACATGAAAATTGTATAGGTAGCTTGTTCTCATATTTATTAAACTTATCCAACTTTAATCTTTCACATTGCAAAAACTCATTAGAGAATAGTATCATATGACACAAAAAGAATAAAACCTAGAACCAATGAAAGTATTATTTTCCATAATTTTACACAAACCCTCATGGATCTCTAGAAAAATGTATGATGCAAAATCATGTTCCACATTTATTAGGATTTGGAATATAAGTTTCCATAAATATAATATCTATAAGCATCTTATGTTGGTCAACATTCTTTCCCAATACCTGACACAAGGGATAGGTCCAAACAAAATATCTCTAAAAATGAGAAGCTCAAAAGGCTATTGTTTGGTTGATGTTATCTCAATCCTTAGATTTTTTGTAATCTTCTTCCTCTATCAAGGAAGCTCATTACATCTAAATGGCTTCCTTTTTCTAACATAGTCACCCTTAATCTTATCCAAATCCACTTTAGTCAAAGATTTCATGTTTAAGGAAAAAAACTAGACAAATAATTCTCTACTCAAATTAACAAAGACTAAACCATAATCTCTCATAATGCATTTAATAGTTGAATCAAATCTCCCAGCTAAATCCTTAATCAAGTCAATTTCAATGAAAATATTTGGTATAATTAATCTAGCAATGTCAAAGAATCATGGGATCAAAACAAGGATTTTATCATTTCTATTTTTGAATAAATAGTCAAATAATTGCCATCCAAAAAAGGGTATATCTGCATCCCTACAATTGGATTAATTATCCTTGAAGACTAACCTACTCTTGTGTTTTGTGCTTGATTTTGGAAAAAAATATCCAAAATTTCCTAATATAAAGCCTTAATTTCATTCTTTAGAACCCTCTTCACAATCTCCACATCGTCATCATCTTTCAATATATCCTCCTTCTCATAAGTTTCTAAAGGAATTTTCACCACAAGAACCTTCAATTTCCTCTTCCTAATTAGAGGTTGAATATTTGCCTCTTCTCCTTCCTCCTTTATTTTCTTGTGTAATTCTTGTTTCCTTTTTATTTTTCCCTCTTCTTGTTTTCTCTTTAGCTCTCCCTCTTACTTCTTTTTACAACCCCTCTTGGGATCAGAGGACTTCCACTATACCCTTTTCTTTGTGGCCTCTCCTTTCTTAGGCATGATTACAAAAGGAAAATGCAAACAAAAAACTTTAGGGCTTCTAAAACTATTCTATTCCCTTAATTCAATTAGAAATTACATAGAGAGATAATTTGAGGTAATTTTCTTTTTATTTTTCCCTCTTCTTGTTTTCTCTTTAGCTCTCCCTCTTGCTTCTTTTTACAACCCCTCTTGGGATCAGAGGACTTCCACTATACCCTTTTCTTTGTGGCCTCTCCTTTCTTAGGCATGATTACAAAAGGAAAATGCAAACAAAAAACTCTAGGGCTTCTAAAACTATTCTATTCCCTTAATTCAATTAGAAATTACATAGAGAGATATTATTAGCATACATATACCCAAATTGCGACATCACATTATTCATCTAAATCAATCATCATAATGTCATTCATAATGTATCATAAGGTCAACATTGTGAGTATGTAATGCATCATAAAATATAAGGTATCATCATCTAATGAATTCAAACCCATGTTAATAGGGTAAAATCCCTTAATTATTCAAAACATTAAGCCAATTACTAGGTCTACCATAGTGGTAAATCGAAAAGCTATTACGGGTTTGGGGTGAGGCCTCACACTATGTTTCTTCATATTGGACCATAGAAACTAGTTCATTGGTATTTTGGGTCTTTTGGGGAGGTCTCCTATGTGAACTTAAAGGAGATTCTTCTAATGTGTGTTCACCTAATTCGTGTATCCTCATCTTCATCCTCTATTTTAACTCTCCCACTCTACGGGTTACATATCTTGTAGGTTGTTGCACAATAAGAGATTTTGCAAATATATCCTCAAATTTTTATAGCATTAATTCCATTCTTTGGGCCTAATTGAATACATTGGGGGGAAATCCTCTAAAATTAGGCTTTGCCTCTTTCTTTTCTCTCTTAATTCTCTCTAAGATATCTCATTTATTTCTTGTTTACATAATTTCATATACATCAAGAAAATTTCTAATCACATCTTCCTATTAACAAATTTTATGAAATTAGTTGCCTTTCTTAAGCCTCTCATGTTTCATTTCATCCATATAGCCCTCTACAATGAAAATTCTATATTTAGAAAATTTCAAATGATAGGAAGTCTTTAAATGTTATTCTCCCTTTTCTAGTGCATCTCTTCCAATACTGAAGTCTTCAAATACTATGGCTTGTGACTGATGTGAGTCCTTGATAACACTCATGTACTCTTTCTCCATCCATAACATTTTCCACATGAACTCTAGAAATACAAGTATTTAAGGCACAATGTAAGGTATGCAATGTGGAGCTACAAGGCTTCCATGCACTCTAATTAGAGTATAATTTCAAAATATAAAGAAACTAGAAAAGATATGCTTATTGATGTAGTCAAGACCGGTGAGACCTCCAAAGGAGATGTCTGATCATGTAGCGAGATCCAACACACAAAAAACAAAGTAAAACAACAAGATGCAACCAAATAAAAACTCTTTTATTATCTAAAAATATCAAATTTCATGCAACATGTCGAGTTGTAAGGCCTTCCTAGTTACGACCACATAAAAATCATAACAATAAGGTTTAGATCCTCGAGTGATCTGCCTAACCTCAAAGTGATCTTCAATTAACTATTTTTTACACTTCCCAATCTTAGGGCTACTCACTTCTTCTTAGGGCTACCTCCAATTACAACCACAAACCTAAATTTATACACACACTTAGCCGCCATAGGTCAACATTCAAACATTGTAATAATTAATTATTTCATCATGTGTGATCCAACCACCACATCAGCCACACATAGGTCCACCTTGAAATCCACACCACATGCTTCCACTACTCAGAATATTCCACCACAATCAACCAGACTACAAGAAAAGGTACTTAAAATAGGACTAGACCCAAAATGTGAAATATTGATCATATACAGAACATAAGGATGCACAATCCAAGATATAGGTCCACACAAGTTCCAACAACCATGATACATCCCCACACATGCTATAACCCAACGATCATCAACCGCATGATAATCTCTTCTACAATCCTCAACACTAAATTGGTGATAGGAAGAACACAAATGGTCAACAAAGATCAAGCTAGATCTCAGAAACCATGCCACCTAAAGAGGTGTGATCACAGACATAGCATCCATGAACACAAAAGAACAAACTCTTTTCACCACATACTCCAAATATTCCCACTACTCTACTGCACATAGAATCGTAGAAAAGTATCCACAACAACAAGGAACTTTTCCAAATCACAAGGAATCAGACACCTGGGGTTAATAGAAAAGTATGTACCATAATTTGATCCCAGAAGAAAATCCAAATGCCATCTTAGCTTGACCATCCATTTTCCAATCCTCAAATGAAAGAAGACAAACTAGTGCACGACAACACAACAACTCACAACAACAAACTGGTTAGCAACCTCACCAAAAAGCATCAGGAAAAAATTGATTAGCAATAGACCCACTAACTAGATCTGCAAATCATCACCACAATAGGATCATCATCACAAATAAAAATCCTATCCAATATCACCTCATACTGATCAACAATTCCATTAGTATACACACTCTCGCATCCATCAAGTGATTTCTACAACAAATCATCCTTCAATTGAACCAAGTCCATTTCTAACTCACTAACAACATCACCACAAAGAGTATCAGCAATAGTAACACACATACTATAAACAACTTAGAACTCATCAACCACCCCAACAAGGTCATCTTCCAAAGGAATCTCAATTTCAACTTTATTATCATCAACCTCATCAACATCATCAACAATATCATTACAAGAAACAAGATGCTCTATAAGTTTCACATTAGAGCCAACCATTTGATCATGAAAACCAACCACCTCAATATCATAAAGGTAAAATTCAACTTCCTCAAGGTCCACTTCAGTAGAAACAACCCTAACTTTACCTCTCCTCTTTATAAAAAGCCTCTTAACTGCCCAAACAACCCCCTTCTAAACTAGTAAGTGCCAACTAAAATTCAACCACTTCATTTCATCAAGATTCTTCTCAATATTACCATGTATCTCATCCAACTTCCTCTCAAGTTGGCTAAAACCTCATCTTCTACCAACTGGCCAACCTTCCTCACCAGTCTCTTCCCTTCTCTCCCAAGGTGCAACTGCCCCTAGTCGGTGATCTAATTACCAGATTCTAGCTGCCTCACACTTGACAATCTACTGTACATCTTCGCAAATTGCCTTGATTTAGAAATCATTTCACCAACAAAGGGATTCTTCAAGGGTTTCACATCCTTCCTATGTACACAATTGGTAACAACAAAATAGTCCCTCTCTGAGCCATCTCGCACAAATCCACAACAAGCATAGGTCAAATCTACTTTCTTCCACCCCACAACAAGTCCGTCACATATCCACAAGCTTAGAAATAAAGATCTATTACTTCAAGATCTGCAACTCACTCCTACCATTACAACGACATAATCTTCCAATGAAAAATCCCTTCTGACCACCTTTCATGAGTTATTTGATTATGTAGGTCAGATCCACAGTTCTACCATCCCACAAACAAAAAATTCACAAGTTCAAAATTTCATACACCAGGACTCACACCACCGCAAGATCAAACCTTTATGTGATACCATGTAGTCAAGACTGGGGAGACCTCCAAGAAGATGTCTGATTATGAAGCAACAGCCAACACAAAGGAAAATATAGAGTAACACAACAAGATGAAACAAAATAAAAACTCTTTTATTATCTGAAAACATCAAATTTCATGCAACAAGTCAGGTTATAAGGCCTTCCTTATTACGATCACATACAAAGTATAACAATAAGGTTTAGATCCTCGATCAATTTGCCTAACCTCAGAGTGATCTTCAATCAAATATCTACTACACCTCCCCCTCTCAAGGATACTCCCTTCTTCCTAGGGATACCTCCAATTACAACCACAAACCTAAATTTATACACACACCTTGCTGCATTAGGTCAACATTCAAACATTACATATCCAAAGGCAAATGTAATACACTCAGTCAGCCTAGATCCAAAATAATTACAACAATTAGTTATTTCATCACACGTGATCCAACCATCACATCAACCACACATAGGTCCACCTTGAAATCCATGTTGTATGCTTCCATCATTTAAAATTTTCCACTGCAATCCACCACAATAATATAGACCGCAAGAACAGGTCCTCAAAAGTAGGACCAAACCCAAAATGTGAAATATTGATCACATATGGAACATAAGGATGTGTGATCCAATATATAGGTCCACATAAGTTCCAACAACCAAAATATATGAAGTTGCACATGTTAAAACCCAATGATCACCAACCACATGGTAATCTCTTTTACAATCCCCAACACTAAACCGGTGAGAGGAAGAACACAACTGGTCAATAAAGATCAAGCCAAATCTCACAAACTATACCACTTGAAGAGGTCCAATCACATACATAGCATCCATAAACCAAAAGGAACAAGCCCTTTTTATCGCATACTCCAAAGGTTCCCACAACTCTATTGCCCACAAAATCATAGAAAATTACCCACAAAAACAAGGAACTTCACCAAACCACAAGGAAATCCTTCTAACTGCTAAGAATCCAAGATTACCCTGCACCACTTATCATCATCATTAGGCCAAGTATTAAGACTTAGTAAATATTTGATTGTAGGTGCTAATCTAACAAAATTTCACCACATGAAGCCATAACCTTGATGAAAAAACCTGATGGAATGTAATATAGTGTGAACTTGCACTTTTTATCCCATACATTACATGAAAATTGTATAGGTAGCTTGTTCTCATATTTATTAAACTTATCCAACTTTAATCTTTCACATTGCACAAACTCATTAGATAATAGGATCATATGACACAAAAAGAATAAAACCTAGAACCAATGAAAGTATTATTTTCCATAATTTTACACAAACCCTCATGGATCTCTAGAAAAATGTATGATGCAAAATCATGGTCCACATTTATTAGGATATGGAATATAAGTTTCCATAAATATAATATCTATAAGCATCTTATGTTGGTCAACATTCTTTCCCAATACCTGACACAAGAGATAGGTCCAAACAAAATATCTCTAAAAATGAGAATCTCAAAAGGCTATTGTTTGGTTGATGTTATCTCAATCCTTAGATTTTTTGTAATCGTCTTCCTGTATCTAGGAAGCTCATTACATCTAAATGGCTTCCTTTTTCTAACATAGTCACCCTTAATCTTATCCAAATCCACTTTAGTCAGAGATTTCATGTTTAAGGAAAAAAACTAGACAAATACTTCTGTACTCAAATTATCAAAGACTAAACAATAATCTCTCATAATGCATTTAATAGTTGAATCAAATCTCCTAGCTAAATCCTTAATCAAGTCAATTTCAATGAAAATATTTGGTATAATTAATCTAGCAACGTCAAAGAATCATGGGATCAAAACAAGGATTTTATCATTTCTATTTTTGAATAAATAGTCAAATAATTGCCATCCAAAAATGGTTATATCTGCATCCCTACAATTGGATTAATTATCCTTGAAGACTAACCTACTCTTGTGTTTTGTGCTTGATTTTGGAAAAAAATATCCAAAATTTCCTAGTGTAAAGCCTTAATTTAATTCTTTAGAACCCTCTTCACAATTTCCACATCGTCATCATCTTTCCATATATCCTCCTTCGCATAAGTTTCTAAAGGAATTTTCACCACAAGAACCTTCAATTTCCTCTTCCTAATTAGAGGTTGAATATTTGCCTCTTCTCCTTCCTCCTTTATTTTCTTGTGTAATTCTTGTTTCCTTTTTATTTTTCCCTCTTCTTGTTTTCTCTTTAGCTCTCCCTCTTACTTCTTTTTACAACCCCTCTTGGGATCAGAGGACTTCCACTATACCCTTTTCTTTGTGGCCTCTCCTTTCTTAGGCATGATTACAAAAGGAAAATGCAAAAAAAAAACTCTAGGTCTTCTAAAACTATTCTATTCCCTTAATTCAATTAGAAATTACATAGAGAGATAATTTGAGGTAATTTTCTTTTTATTTTTCCCTCTTCTTGTTTTCTCTTTAGCTCTCCCTCTTGCTTCTTTTTACAACCCCTCTTGGGATCAGAGGACTTCCACTATACCCTTTTCTTTGTGGCCTCTCCTTTCTTAGGCATGATTACAAAAGGAAAATGCAAACAAAAAACTCTAGGGCTTCTAAAACTATTCTATTCCCTTAATTCAATTAGAAATTACATAGAGAGATATTATTAGCATACATATACCCAAATTGTGACATCACATTATTCATCTAAATCAATCATCATAATGTCATTCATAATGTATCATAAGGTCAACATTGTGAGTATGTAATGCATCATAAAATATAAGGTATCATCATCTAATGAAATCAAACCCATGTCAATAGGGTAAAATCCCTTAATTATTCAAAACATTAAGCCAATTACTAGGTCTACCATAGTGGTAAATCGAAAAGCTATTACGGGTTTGGGGTGAGGCCTCACACTATGTTTCTTCATATTGGACCATAGAAACTAGTTCATTGGTATTTTGGGTCTTTTGGGGAGGTCTCCTATGTGAACTTAAAGGAGATTCTTCTAATGTGTGTTCACCTAATTCGTGTATCCTCATCTTCATCCTCTATTTTAACTCTCCCACTGTGCGGGTTACATAGCTTGTAGGTTGTTGCACAATAAGAGATTTTGCAAATATATCCTCAAATTTTTATAGCATTAATTCCATTCTTTGAACCTAATTGAATACATTGGGGGGAAATCCTCTAAAATTAGGCTTTGCCTCTTTCTTTTCTCTCTTAATTCTCTCTAAGATATCTCATTTATTTTTTGTTTACATAATTTCATATACATCAAGAAAATTTCTTATCACATCTTCCTATTAACAAATTTTATGAAATTAGTTGCCTTTCTTAAGCCTCTCATGTTTCATTTCATCCATATAGCCCTCTACAATGAAAATTCTATATTTAGAAAATTTCAAATGATAGGAAGTTTTTAAATGTTATTCTACCTTTTCTAGTGCATCTCTTCCAATACTGAAGTCTTCAAATACTATGGCTTGTGACTGATGTGAGTCCTTGATAACACTCATGTACTCTTTCTCCATCCATAACATTTTCCACATGAACTCTAGAAATACAAGTATTTAAGGCACAATGTAAGGTATGCAATGTGGAGCTACAAGGCTTCCATGCACTCTAATTAGAGTATAATTTCAAAATATAAAGAAACTAGAAAAGTTATGCTTATTGATGTAGTCAAGACCGGTGAGACCTCCAAAGGAGATGTCTGATCATGTAGCGAGATCCAACACACAAAAAACAAAGTAAAACAACAAGATGCAACCAAATAAAAACTCTTTTATTATCTAAAAATATCAAATTTCATGCAACATGTCGAGTTGTAAGGCCTTCCTAGTTACGACCACATAAAAATCATAACAATAAGGTTTAGATCCTCAACTGATCTGCCTAACCTCAAAGTGATCTTCAATTAACTCTTTTTTACACTTCCCCCTCGTAGGCCTACTCCCTTCTTCTTACGGCTACCTCCAATTACAACCACAAACCTAAATTTATACACACACTTAGCTGCCATAGGTCAACATTCAAACATTGCAATAATTAATTATTTCATCATGTGTGATCCAACCACCACATCAGCCACACATAGGTCCACCTTGAAATCCACACCACATGCTTCCACTACTCAGAATATTCCACCACAATCAACCAGACTACAAGAAAAGGTACTTAAAATAGGACTAGACCCAAAATGTGAAATATTGATCATATACGGAACATAAGGATGCACAATCCAAGATATAGGTCCACGCAAGTTCCAACAACCATGATACATCCCTACACATGCTATAACCCAACGATCATCAACCGCATGATAATCTCTTCTACAATCCTCAACACTAAATTGGTGACATGAAGAACACAAATGGTCAACAAAGATCAAGCTAGATCTTAGAAACCATGCCACCTAAAGAGGTGTGATCACAGACATAGCATCCATGAACACAAAAGAACAAACTCTTTTCACCACATACTCCAAATATTCCCACTACTCTACTGCACATAGAATCATAGAAAAGTATCCACAACAACAAGGAACTTTTCCAAACCACAAGGAATCAGACACGTGGGGTTAATAGAAAATTATGTACTATACTTTGATCCCAGAAGAAAATCCAAATGCCATCTTAGCTTGACCATCCTTTTTCCAATCCTCAAATGAAAGAAGACAAACTAGTGCACAAGAAACCTCTTCTCTACAACTAACTAGTCAACACACCAACTCACAACAACAAACTGGTTAGCAACCTCACCAAAAAGCATCAGGAAAAAATTGATTAGCAATAGACCCACTAACCAGATCTACAAATCATCACCACAATAGGATCATCATCACAAATAAAAATCCTATCCAATATCACCTCATACTGATCAACAATTCCATTAGTATACACACTCTCGCATCCATCAAGTGATTTCTACAACAAATCATCCTTCAATTGAAGCAAGTCCATTTCTAACTCACTAACAACATCACCACAAAGAGTCTTAGCAATAGTAACAGACATACTATAAACAACTTAAAACTCATCAACCACCCCAACAAGATCATCTTCCAAAGGAATCTCAATTTCAACTTTATTATCATCAACCTCATCAACATCATCAACAATATCATTACAAGAAACAAGATGCTCTATAAGTTTCACATTAGAGCCAACCATTTGATCATGAAAACCAACCACCTCAATATCATAAAGGTAAAATTCAACTTCCTCAAGGTCCACTTCAGTAGAAACAACCCTAACTTTACCTCTCCTATTTATAAAAAGCCTCTTAACCGCCCAAACAACCCCCTTCTAAACTAGTAAGTGCCAACTAAAATTCAACCACTTCATTTCCTCAAGATTCTTCTGAATATTACCATGTATCTCATCCAACTTCCACTCAAGTTGGCTAAATACCTCATCTTCTACCAACTGGCCAACCTTCCTCACCAGTCTCTCCCCTTCTCTCCCAAGGTGCAACTGCCCCTGGTCGGTGATCTAATTACAAGATTCTAGCTGCCTCACACTTGACAATCTACTGTACATCTTCGCAAATTGCCTTGATTTAGAAATCATTTCACCAACAAAGGGATTCTTCAAGGGTTTCACATCCTTCCTATGTACACAATTGGTAACAACAAAATAGTCCCTCTCTGAGCCATCTCGCACAAATCCACAACAAGCATAGGTCAAATCTACTTTCTTCCACCCCACAACAAGTCCGTCACATATCCACAAGCTTAGAAATAAAGATCTATTACTTCAAGATCTGCAACTCACTCCTACCATTACAACGACATAATCTTCCAATGAAAAATCCCTTCTGACCACCTTTCATGAGTTATTTGATTATGTAGGTCAGATCCACAGTTCTACCATCCCACAAACAAAAAATTCACAAGTTCAAAATTTCATACACCAGGACTCACACCACCGCAAGATCAAACCTTTATGTGATACCATGTAGTCAAGACTGGGGAGACCTCCAAGAAGATGTCTGATTATGAAGCAACAGCCAACACAAAGGAAAATATAGAGTAACACAACAAGATGAAACAAAATAAAAACTCTTTTATTATCTGAAAACATCAAATTTCATGCAACAAGTCAGGTTATAAGGCCTTCCTTATTACGATCACATACAAAGTATAACAATAAGGTTTAGATCCTCGACCAATTTGCCTAACCTCAGAGTGATCTTCAATCAAATATCTACTACACCTCCCCCTCTCAAGGATACTCCCTTCTTCCTAGGGATACCTCCAATTACAACCACAAACCTAAATTTATACACACACCTTGCTGCATTAGGTCAACATTCAAACATTACATATCCAAAGGCAAATGTAATACACTCAGTCAGCCTAGATCCAAAATAATTACAACAATTAGTTATTTCATCACACGTGATCCAACCATCACATCAACCACACATAGGTCCACCTTGAAATCCATGTTGTATGCTTCCATCATTTAAAATTTTCCACTGCAATCCACCACAATAATATAGACCGCAAGAACAGGTCCTCAAAAGTAGGACCAAACCCAAAATGTGAAATATTGATCACATATGGAACATAAGGATGTGTGATCCAATATATAGGTCCACATAAGTTCCAACAACCAAAATATATGAAGTTGCACATGTTAAAACCCAATGATCACCAACCACATGGTAATCTCTTTTACAATCCCCAACACTAAACCGGTGAGAGGAAGAACACAACTGGTCAATAAAGATCAAGCCAAATCTCACAAACTATACCACTTGAAGAGGTCCAATCACATACATAGCATCCATAAACCAAAAGGAACAAGCCCTTTTTATCGCATACTCCAAAGGTTCCCACAACTCTATTGCCCACAAAATTATAGAAAATTACCCACAAAAACAAGCAACTTCACCAAACCACAAGGAAATCCTTCCAACTACCAAGAATCCAAGATTACCCTGCACCACTTATCATCATCATTAGGCCAAGTATTAAGAGTTATTAAATATTTGATTGTAGGTGCTAATCTAACAAACTTTCACCACATGAAGCCATAACTTCGATGAAAAAACTTGATGGAATGTAATATAGTGTGAACTTGCACTTTTTATCCCATACATTACATGAAAATTGTATAGGTAGCTTGTTCTCATATTTATTAAACTTATCCAACTTTAATCTTTCACATTGCACAAACTCATTAGAGAATAGGATCATATGACATAAAAAGAATAAAACCTAGAACCAATGAAAGTATTATTTTCCATAATTTTACACAAACCCTCATGGATCTCTAGAAAAATGTATGATGCAAAATCATGTTCCACATTTATTAGGATTTGGAATATAAGTTTCCATAAATATAATATCTATAAGCGTCCTATGTTGGTCAACATTCTTTCCCAATACCTGACACAAGGGATAGGTCCAAACAAAATATCTCTAAAAATGAGAAGCTCAAAAGGCTATTGTTTGGTTGATGTTATCTCAATCCTTAGATTTTTTGTAATCTTCTTCCTGTATCTAGGAAGCTCATTACATCTAAATGGCTTCCTTTTTCTAACATAATCACCCTTAATCTTATCCAAATCCACTTTAGTCAGAGATTTCATGTTTAAGGAAAAACACTAGACAAATACTTCTCTTCTCAAATTAACAAAGACTAAACCATAATCTCTCATAATGCATTTAATAGTTGAAGCAAATCTCCCAGCCAAATCCTTAATCAAGTCAATTTCAATGAAAATATTTGGTATAATTAATCTAGCAACGTCAAAGAATCATGGGATCAAAACAAGGATTTTATCATTTCTATTTTTGAATAAATAGTCAAATAATTTCCATCCAAAAATGGGTATATCTGCATCCCTACAATTGGATTAATTATCCTTGAAGACTAACCTACTCTTGTGTTTTGTGCTTGATTTTGGGAAAAAATATCCAAAATTTCCTAGTGTAAAGCCTTAATTTAATTCTTTAGAACCCTCTTCACAATTTCCACATCGTCATCATCTTTCCATATATCCTCCTTCGCATAAGTTTCTAAAGGAATTTTCACCACAAGAACCTTCAATTTCCTCTTCCTAATTAGAGGTTGAATATTTGCCTCTTCTCCTTCCTCCTTTATTTTCTTGTGTAATTCTTGTTTCCTTTTTATTTTTCCCTCTTCTTGTTTTCTCTTTAGCTCTCCCTCTTACTTCTTTTTACAACCCCTCTTGGGATCAGAGGACTTCCACTATACCATTTTCTTTGTGGCCTCTCCTTTCTTAGGCATGATTACAAAAGGAAAATTGAAACAAAAAACTCTAGGGCTTCTAAAACTATTCTATTCCCTTAATTCAATTAGAAATTACATAGAGAGATAATTTGACCACCTATAGAGAATTGTTTAGAAATAGTTACTAGCTTGAGGTGCATAAGAAACTTGGTCATGCTAAAAAATTAACTCCTCAACTAGCAAGGCTTGCCTTCTCAATCTTTGGAGTGCAGATTGGTATGAAAATCAATGAGATTCACCCTTAACTTTTTCCAATGTTGTGAATTTTAGTCACCCTTAATTCTTATGTGCAACATAATTGTGCATTGTTAGTCATACTCAATTTTAAATCCAAGTTCTTGATGCATTCTTAACCAATAGTTCATATCAGTTTGGTTGATTCTAATTGTGAGTTGGCATTAGAACCAACTATGCAACTCTACCTCATAGTTTCAAAATTTAACTTTAAAACCCACTTTGACCTATGGAGGGATGTGGAGAAACCACCTTCCTTTATCTCATTACTGTCCTGCACTCCCAAGCCATGTCACCAATATGGTCTTCAACTTGTAATGAAGTATGGGACAATACCTACTCCTTATACTATTATATTTTTGGGCTCCCACAATCAAAACATAATCAATATCGAACGTCATGATGGAGTGTTGGGTAATACACGTCTTTAAGTCCTTTATTTTCTTGTGTAATTCTTGTTTCCTTTTTATTTTTTCCTCTTCTTGTTTTCTCTTCTACTCTTCCTCTTACTTCTTTTTACAACCCCTCTTGGGATTAGAGGACTTCCACTATACCCTTTTCTTTGTGGCCACTCCTTTCTTAGGCATGATTACAAAAGGAAAATACAAACAAACAACTCTAGAGCTTCAAAAACTATTGTATTCCCTTAATTCAATTAGAAATTACATAAAGAGATAATTTGACCACCTACAAAGAATTGTTTAGAAATACTTACTGGTTTGAGGTGCATAAGAAACTTGGTTGTGCTAAAAAATTAACTCCTCAACTAGCAGGGCTTGCCTTCTCAATCTTTGGAGTGCAGATTGGTATGAAAATCAATGAGATTCACTCTTAAATTTTTCCAATGTTGTGAATTTTAGTCACCCTTAATTTATATGTGCAACATAATTGTGCATGTTAGTCATACTCAATTTTAAATCGAAGTTCTTGATGCATTCTTAACCAATAGTTCATATCAGTTTGGTTGATTCTAATTGTGAGTTGGCATTAGAACCAACTATGCAACTCTACCTTGGAGTTTCACAACTTAACTTTAAAACCCACTTTGACCTATGGAGGGATGTGGAGAAACCACCTTCCATTATCTCATTACTGTCTTGCACTCCCAAGCCATGTCACCAATATGGTCTTAAACTTGTAATGAAGTATGGGACAATACCTACTCCTTATACTATTATATTTTTGGGCTCCCACAATCAAAACATAATCACTATCAAACGTCATGAGGGAATGTCGGGTAATACACCTCTTCTTATAATGTTTTATCCTATAACCCCTCAATTTTTTTTGAAGTTTCCCTTTATAAGTGATGGAATGTCCATGGTAAGATTTTATCTTTACCCTTATCATATCCTGAACTCCAATGACTTGTTCTTGAAGTCTTCTTTCATTGGTGAGAGAATGTAGGGTGATATTATCTTTTATATCCTTTGTATCTCACAACGCCTTAGATAGAACTTTGAAATGAATAATATACTCAAGGTAATGCAAGGTGTACATCCCCTACTTTACTTTTAACACCCCAACATCTTGCAAAATCCTTCATCATTTTCCTAAAAATTGGGAGGGAACACAAGGATAGTATTTCATTCCTTCCTTTCATACCCTAGAGTTCCAAAACCATCACCTTGAAACTACTTGGAATCCCAAGGAAATTCAAGGATCATACTATCATTAAGTATTATTAACGATAATACTTAAAGGAGTCATTCCATCAACCCTCTAATTCTATCAATTATTTCCCTTTTAGAGACACAAATTTTTTGGGAGACTGCAAAGGTACACTACCCTTTATTGTAAATTAGATGTAGAAAGTGTGCGTAGTTGTACAAACAAAATTTGAAAATAAATAATCAACTCTCTCTCTTTTTGAGACATTTTTTGCTTGAAGACTCAAGAAATATTGTTTGAAAATTGTACCTGTTAAGAAGCCACAACACTTCAGTAGAACATTAGAGATAAATGACAAATAAATAGATAATCAATGAATCTATCATAAACCAGGTGATCTAATTCCTTCTAAGAGACATGAGTATAGTATTCTCAGATTATGACCGAGACCAATGACAATGCAATGCCTAAACACAAGAATTTGAATGCTAAATGATTGAAATGGATGCAAGATTAAGTTATATTTTTGTAGTTTTCAATGCAATAATAACAATTTAATCTAAGATGAAATGATCTAAAATAATGATAGCAATGAAATCAAATTAATCTAAGATTACAAAAACTAAGCAATAGCAATGATCACAATGAAAGCGCAATCGCTCAAGAACTTGTCAGTATATCTCTTTTGTTCTCAAGATTGCACATTTTTTGTGATGAATCGAGGGTCATTTATATAGAAAACCTTGGATTTGATAACTGATGGAAAAAACAAAAATCACTCCTTGATTGACTTAGATTGATTGGCCAGTCATCATGGAATTAGAAACAGTTAACTTTCGATAATTATGCAAATCAGCTTTATGACTCAGAATTAGGTGTTGAACTCATGCAAATCATCTCTATGACTCACAATCAAGTGTTGAGCTAGAAACTTTAACAGAATGAGTCAAAAAGTTGAGTTTGAGTTAACTGACTTTCTAATTTTTGTGTAGATAAATACTCAATATTGATTTATTTAATTAATTTCCATGTTCTTTACCTCAACCCATTTAATTAATCAATTAAATAATTGATTTTTTGGTTAATCAATTATTAAATCAAACTTTATTCAAAATCATATTATCAATTGATAATTCAATTTAATCAATTAAATAAATATTCAGTCAATTGTTTTAGAGTTTTTGATTAATTGTCAAATAAACAATATTAATTAATAATAATCTAATTAAAATAATTAAGTGGCTAAATGAAGTTTAATCAATTAAATATTTAACATATTCAATTAATCGTACTTAGGATAAATAACATAATATCATTTATCACCAAATAATATTTAATTAGAGATAATATCTAGGAATATTCCCCGATGAAGATTTGTGATAAAATTGATTAGGGTTTTGATAACCTGATGTGCAAATGTGCCTTAGATTAGGATTTTAGGGTCGATTTTGATCGATTTGTTGATATAGGGGGTTAACAGTGTACACCTCAAATAGTGCACTTCTCTAAGTCATTATATCCAAGGAAATCAATGAATGGGATACCTTAGAAGGCGACCTAGAGCTCTCTATGTATGGAGTTGCAAAATTATTTGATTGCTCTCAGCTAGAGCTATTAAGCTTATGACCTTGCTAGTCAACCACACAATGAGAGATTCAAATGAAGACAAGGGCAAGAATGCCAATATCTCCAAGAATCAAAATTAAATGCAATGCAAAGCTATACTATGAATGAAAATGCAAGCTAAGCTATGGAAATGAAAGATAGAAGTGTTACAAATCCTTGCTAATTAAGCTATGTGAAGTAAACTAGAGCATGAAAGGAAACTAATCTAAGAAAGCATAAACATGAAGCTAAGCTAAGAATGCAAGAATGAAAGCTAAATGTAGAAAGATCTCCAAAAGGATCCAAAGTCTTCAAAAGCTCTAAAGTCTCCAAGAAATCTTGCAGCATAAAGTTAGCATAAAAAGTTGGGGATCTAGAATGAAGAAGAGAGCTCTCCTTTTAAAGGAAATGAGAAAGAATGGACCATGGAGATTAAGAGGCAAAAGTCTTAATCTAGGGTGGAGCATCAAAGAAGAGAAATCCATGTGCACAAATATCCTCCAATGGGAAAATAAGAGTTGACTTTTGTGTTCATATGAGACAAAAAGTGATTTTCTTCTTTTTATAAAAAAAGGAATAATGCTTTATTTGTGCAACTTAGGATAAGAGGAAAAGGTGGGGGCTTTTTATTTAAAAAAGGGAAGGAAATATTCCTTTTAAATAAATAAAGACTTTAGGATAAAATGGTTAGCCCAAGGCAAATAATAAAAAATGATAAAATAGGATTTGATCAAGGAAATTGATATAATTTGAAAAATGTTGATTTTTGAAAATATTGATTCAGAGATTTGATAAATTGCTGAATGGGGGCCTAAAGTCTAGGCAACCATTTTAGGGTGCATAAATTTGCCCCTCTTTGACTAATGTAAGATCAATTTGGGATCACATGCAGTCAAAGAATGGAATTGAAATGTGAGATCGATTTGGGATCACAAAACAATCCAGACATGTGTTTGATGGATGGGAACATATCAAGACAAAGATTCGTTGAAAGACAAGACCAACACTGTTGCTGTTGAGTGATAATCAAGTCTAAAAATAAGAGATAAGAATCGAAAGACAAGACCAACACCATTGATGTTAAGTGATAGTCAAGTCTCAAAATAAAAATCTCAAGCTGAGCTGAATGATAAAGCTAAATCAAAGATTGAAGCTGATAGGTACTGCCCCCTCAGAATTGGAATCAAAATCAGGTAGAGGAGAAATAGTAAATTGATAAACTTGATCAAGTCACTAGAAATCATATTCGAAGGTGAAACATGATAGGATAACCATCAAGCAGTGAAGATATGCCCCAATTTGATGGAAAAGATGAAGTCAAACCTCAAAGAGATGAAGCAGATGAAGATGAATGAAAGACTAGGAGTTTGAAAGAGATTGGGGTGAAGAAATGAAGGTGCCCCAACAAAGATCGAAGGATCAAGCGTCAAATGGTCAGCCAACTGTGCAGAAGAGGGGGAAAATTTGAAATATGATTTTGACTATCAAGATTAACTCAGATTTTGATTTTGAGTCCGAAAATGGATCCAGGACGTTGAAATTAGCTAGGGGTGCAATTTTTGTGCAATTCCAAGATGTTTTGAAAATTAGGTCAAAAAGTCAAAATGCTATAAAAGGTTAGGAATAGAAAAGGATGTGGTATGAAAGATAAGGAGTGAAAGACATGATTGAAGAAAAGGAAAGGTGAGCACAGTTGACTGACAGGTCCTTGAAAGATGAAATGAGAGCTCTCTCCATATGCAAGGTGCAAAACTAACTAACATGAACCTAAGAATGCAAGCTACTATGAAATTGGTTGACTTGCAAGGTCACGATGC
Source organism: Chamaecyparis obtusa (assembly GCA_027943335.1). Taxonomy (NCBI): domain Eukaryota; kingdom Viridiplantae; phylum Streptophyta; class Pinopsida; order Cupressales; family Cupressaceae; genus Chamaecyparis; species Chamaecyparis obtusa. Next base: position 1,951,138 of record BSBK01003767.1, on the reverse strand, counting down.
CAATAGACATCTAATAATCATCATCAAGCTTTATTGGTAGCATCGTAAGATTATACAATACACACTAGTATAACTATGGGTATATGAATATGATCTATATCAAATAGGAATGTGGGAATCCCACCTAGGCACCAAAAGACATGTAGGTCAAGATGACTAGTGCAGTGAGATTACCTAAATTTGATATGGAAAGATTATACTCGCATCGAGACACAAGGAAAGTCAAGATGACTATAAGTATGCACTTGCAAAGACAGTCAAGGATAATACCTTGTAGATCCCATTGTCAAGTGGAACAAGCATAAATGCTAATGACAGTGAGGACCAACAAAATATACCCACAAGAAAATAAAGCAATAAAACATGTCCTCAGGCCCTCAATCTTCTAGCTATGCATCATCAAAAACTTCTTAGGGAGGGGACACTCATCAAAGAAATCATCATAGATAGCACACAAAGAAATAAAGTCAAACAAGTCTCAATGAGTCGAGTGTTTAAGTGTGCATGTGTAGGTCATAGAATCAATCTTTGAGTATCACATCTGCTAATGGGAGATATCATATCATGCTAGACTGCTGGGGTAGGATATCTGATAAGTGTTGAGAAACACTTGACACTAGGGTAGTATTGAAAAACACTATTTGGGTGGTGTTGAAAAACACCATTTGCAAGATGTCCTAAAGACCAATGCATCCTAGAGATCAAAGCTAACACAGTTATGCCCCCTAGACAAAGACAAAGACCAATTCCAAACCAAGGCAACAAGGTCAAGGCATGATGGAGAAAGGCTAAGTGTTGAGGATGCATGCTAAGAAACAAGGGTGCAAAGGCCTCAAGTAGTGCCTGTTTCCAAGTTTTCACCACTTGGAGATTTTTTTATTTTTTCAATTTTTTTGTATTTTTGCTACCAAGGCACGTGTTTCCAAGTTTTCACCAAGGCACTTTTTCTATTTTTTTTTTTAATTTTTTAATTTTTTAATTTTTTTGTATTTTTTCAAGACTTTATATGATTTTTAGAATTTTTTCAGCATCATATATGAATTTTTTTGAAATTTTTTTCAGGATTAATAAATATGTACAAAGGATGCCCCTAGACAGAATGGGCATCAAACTCCCAAGAAAGATCAAATCGTGTAGTCCCAATGTCTAGCAAGGTGGAGGACAAGAAGGATTAACAAGTTGGTGGAAGAGATGAAAGACAAGAGAATGAAGGAGAATGAAGGGAAGAAATTCTCAATGGCAAATTCCTCAAGAGTAACCAAGCTAGGGAAAAAAAATTTCATGCAAAGAACATTTGGATAATCAATGAAAGGCTAGCATAGGATAAGTCACAAAAGCGCAATGCAAAAGAAGGAAAGAATGCAGTCCAAAGGAGTAGACATGTCAAGAGGCTTCATAGCATTGTGTTTTACTCTTTTTTATTAGATCAAGACCAAAGGGGAAAAGGATAGCAAAAAGCTAGAATGAATGGAGGAAAATAAATATGAAGGCTAAACATGAAAGGAATGAAAGCAAGATCATCATAAGATAGCTCACAAGATAGCCAAATGTTCGTGTATAGGTCAACATTGTCAAGATCAAAGAGAGAAGATGGAATGGATGAAATATGTAGAAGAACTAAGCATGATGCCTGATTGTCAAGTTTTCATCACGATACTTATCCAAGGCACCACAAGGGAGTGGTTTTTACCATAGGATGAATTTATTTCTCTTTACTTTTGCTACCAAGGCACCTGTTTCCAGGTTTCCACCAAGGCACATTTTTAATTTTTTAATTTTTTAATTTTTTTTCTTTTTTCAATTTTTTGAATTTTTTTTTTTTTGGGAAGAAGGCAAGATTTTTAGATAATGCTTCTTGAAAGGATAAACCATGATATGCCAAGGATTCAAAATGATATGCTCAAAGATGTTGATAGGGAAAGGAAAATGAAAGAGAAAAATGGAGGATAAGGTTTTATGTAAAGTGAGTGAGGTTGGAAGATAGGAGGAATAGGAAAATGAGGAAAAAGGATAGAAGGTAGAAGGATAAGGAATGGAAGGATTGTGACAGGGTAGATGGAAAAGAAGGCAAGATCAATGTCAACACACACCTTGAAGGGTGGTGAAAGGATGGAGGAAATGTGAATGAAGGAATACGAGAAGGAATATGGAGAATATTTAGTAGAGGTTGCGGTTCAGGCACATGGAATGGAAGAATATTTTTGGAAGAAGATGAGGCGGAAGCCTTTGGAAGCTTGAATGTCAACTTCACTTTTTTCTCAATACCAGACTCTTTCAAGAGAGACTTTGGAATCCATATAGCCTTAGGCTTTTCATTTCTTTTTTATGATTTAGAGAGAATATCTTTAATGATGGATTTTAGAACCCATAGTTGTCTTGTAGTTTTCTTCTTAGATATCTCTTTTGACTTTGTGCTTCCATGTTGATTAGAGGAGACATGGTAATCTTATTTTTTTTATGGATTCTTGTATTTCTTCTTTTTCTTGTATTGAACATTCAAGTTACTTCCAAAAGACTTCGGACTTGTGGAAGAAGGAGGATATGACTGGTTTAGATGAGTGAGTGGATGAAAAGGATTCAAGGGTATGCATCTATGTTGATCTTGAGGAAAGATAGGAGATGGAGGGACGTAAGGACCCAAGATGGATGATGAATTAGGAGAGTTAGGAGGGGAAAGTGAAGGGACATAAGGGCCTAAGATGGAAGGAATACATGAAGCCCTTAGTATTGGTGGAGGAGGTCCAAGGATGGATGTGGAAGATACAAAAAGATAATCATGAAGTTCATCAGCATCTATATGACAACCAAGGACATCAACATCTTTAGAGTGAGCATTAGGATTTGAAATAGGACCATGAACATCTTGAATAGGAGAAACTTCTTTGATAGGATTGTTCAAAGCTTGCAAAGACTTAGGAAGGATAGAAAGTGAAGGCCAACATGGAATGGTAGAACAAGAAGATGGAAGACTTCAATCTTGACAAGTTGCTTTGGATAGAATAAGTGCATCATTTTTCTCTTTATTTTCAATAGGCTTAATATTGGAAGTAACAAAACCATTTTCAATAACCTCAATGGAAGTAAGGTCATCTTGATTGTCAATAAACTCAATGGTGTGAGTAGTAACTTTATCTTGCTTAGGACAAGACTTAAGACATGGTGGAATAGAGCGTAAAGGATCAAAAGAACCATGAAACAGAGGAGATGCATCATGAAGAGAATTCGGTGATATGGAGAGTTCCTGATCTTGATCTTTCTTTATATTTTTTTCTTTATCATTTTTAGAGTCCTCGTGACATGGAGCCACTTCTAAGGACAAGGAAGCATGTTGGAATTGTATGGAAGACTTTGGAAAATATGGTGAAGGACTAGCTGAAGTTGGAATTATAGCACATAAAGGCTTAGGCTCTTTAGGTTTAGCATCATTGAAAGTATTTTCAGCCAAGTGAAGGTTAGCTTGAGTTTCTTTAAGAGGTAGCCCTTGAGGGTAACTATAAGGAACTGCATGAAAAGCATTAGGATCTTTGTCGGATGAAGGATTTCTAAAAGATTTGAAAGACTCGGAAGCTTTAGGAAGTGTATGGTTATTGGAGGAATTAGGGGATGGAAGGAAACCATCACAAGACAAAGGTCTATCATCAACATGATCTTGCTCGAGAGTGTAATCTTTATTTTCAGCATGAGGGTTCTTAGAGGAGGGATTCTTATAATATTTATGTTTCAAATCAGCACGGTACATTTTATATTCCTCAATAGAAGTAGATGTATCATTTAGGTATTGTTCACAGAAATCATCAAGGTCTCTTTCAAAATTAGAATCATATGGATCACCATTATGATCTATCCAATGTGACAACCCATTTCCAGTAAGCAAAAGCACACAACTAGGAGGACTCTTAGGAATAGAGGTTTCATAAGTATGACTATATGGTTCATCATCATAGCCATCATAAGAGTCATCATAGTCATCAAAGGTGGGTGTGCCACTCTTTGTGGGAGAGGTATCACAAGGATTACCATATTTCTCATATTGAGGAGTAAGACTCTTGGGAGAAGTAGAAGAGGAATGAGATTTTGAAGAATAGGTGTAAATGATAAAATATGGATGGGGTCCTAGAACAATGGTTTGCACATAAAAGAGACCCCAAAGCCAATATTTTACACTTACATGAAATTGTATTGATATAGAAAGTAAATATAGATGACTAATATTGAAATTAAGAAATAAAGGTACTTCCCTCCAAAAAAGAATCGGCTAAAACCTTGTCGAACAATCTAAAAAATTGTTGATTCCCATATACTTGAACCAAAACTGCAGATCCACAAAACCTAGAAATCTTTTTCTGAGATGACACCAGGTCATCCTTGACCCTCATAAAAGGTCAAGGATGACCTCAGGAAAATGAAGGTCGACTTTGACTTTGTTCACAGATCTCAAAAGTTCGGCGAAAAGGGTATCCAAATCTACTCTCAAATTTGAAGTTCCACACTTGTACCTGCAATAAAAAGAGGGTTTTTGGTTGTTTTTTTGGGGGGTTTTCCTCAGTCAAACCCCAATTTAAGAATTAACCTTGAAATTGAATTGAAATTGCTAGAATAAATAAAGTAAACGTAACAATTCACCTTGCTTGAGTTGAAACCCTTGTGGAGGATTCGAATCCTTGAATCCACAAGAATGGATAAATGTAGAATCAAATATAGGATGTCTCCAATCAATTTTATTTAGATCTTCAACACCAATCTTGAATGGATCTTGAACTAGGAAGAGGCTTGAATAGAAATGGAGGAATCTTCAACAAGAGAGCTCCATAGAGCTTGAATCCTTTAATGGATACTAATGGATCTTCTTGATGAATTGGATGCTTGAATGCTTGAATGCTTGATCTTCTTGCTTGCACTTGAGAGCTTGAGAGATTGTGAGATGAGATGTGAAAATGAGAGAGGAAGGCTCCCTTTTATAGTGATCTAGGGCACAAGAGGGGCCTCGTAGAAAACAATAATTAAGGGCCCATGGCACAAAACTCTAGAGAGGTGCACAGGGAAAGGAAATTAAATTAAATTCTTGACACAAAACTCTAGGAGGGGACCACCCTTAATATATAAATAAATGATTATTTAAGAGCCTTCTTAAAAAATTCAAGGTAAGGCCAACCCCAAAGTTAATTTGAGCATTAGGCACAAAACTTGAGAAAGCCTAATCTCCAATAATAAATTAGGAATCCTATAAAAATCTTGACAAAGGTCCACCTCAAATATTAATTTGAGAATTCGATGCTTAATCCAAGAAATAGTGGCCCCGAAGAGGGAAAAGATAAGTTTTTGATGAAATCCTGCAACCGGAGGCTAACCCTGAAGATCCCAGACCTTAGGGTCAAGGTCGAGCTTGACCTTGACTAGGTTATGGTCAAGGTCAACCTTGACCTAGTTAGGGTCAAGGTTGACTTTGACCCCATAAGTTCAAATTTGACCTTAGGGTCCAAAACCTCATATTCATAGTCCAGATTGCTAGAAAAATGCTAGGAAGAAGTGGAAAATGGGGTAGAACAGGGGGAAAGCCAAATCCAAGTCAAATATCCATTCAAGGCATTCAACATGATTCCAAACCACTTACTTAGATGGCTAAACACTCTTACCATGGAAGTGCTTCCATTTTAAGATGATACATTAAGCCCCCACTTTAGCAAGAGTATGGACTCGATGCAAACTCTTGGTAAAGGAGATCATAAAGAAAAAGATAATCTTATTGAAATCAAAGGGACAAAGGAATCCTCAAGCCCCCAAGGACTTGAGTCTTCATCAACTCCAAGATTGTAATAAGAGAGACATCACTAGAAAAAGATAGAAAAGGGAAGAGAGGAGTGGTTAGCTCACCCAGTAAGATGTGTGTATCTCACTGTGAACCACAAAAGGATAGGATGGCCCACCAAGAAAAAACTTGATAGTCACCCCATAATGTTGTACACCTTTAGGTGGCTTTGTGCATGTATATAGTGCATCTTCTGATGGCTTTTATAAATTACCCATGGATCCACCTTCTTGTATCACCATGGAATACAAAATGTGTGTCTCCTCAGGATTTAGCAACGTATGTGCATTACCCTCAGAAGATTTAGCATATTAAAAAATTTGAAAAATGCATGTCTCCTCGGGCTTTAGCAACTTATGTGCATTACCATCGGAAGATTTAGAATATTTTAAAATTGAAAATGTGTGTCCCTTTAGGATTTAGCAACTTATGTGTGTTACCTTTCAAGATTTAGCATGCTGCAAAACAAAAGGTTAGAACAAAAATACATAATATAGAGCAAGGGAGGCCGTATATATGCCCCCCTCCTTAATATGGAAAAAACATACTATTTTGACATGTTAAGGAAAGTAAAGAACAAGGATAAAGCCTTCTTCAACAACAAGACAATATCCAAAAACAACACCCAGTCCAAGCCAAGAAGGTCACAGCTCCTATGAGGCCATGGAAGGGACAAATGCAAAGAGATATCATGCAAAAAGTGAAAAAGGTAACCCTTGTGAGGGATAGCACATTGTAAAGTTTCCAAGGTGAGAGATATATCAACCATGAAAACCCAATGTCAAACAATAAAATCAGTTGTGATCAAGGAAAAAGATCCTCAATGCAAACCAAAATGTTCATGTATGATTGGATATCACATAATAGATAGATACTACTTAACCAAGGAAAGAGGTGAATCCTGGAAAGACAAAAAATAAGGAAATGACATCCTTGCCCCCCAAGTATAGGAACAAGGATGGAAGGAGACCTATTATATCAATCGCAACACTATGCAAGACAATGAGCCCCCAAGTATTAGGCTACCATTGTTTACATAATGTGGAGTTCCATAATAGGAACATAAATGTTATTTAGAGAAAACATGATTGAAATACAATTCACTGTCACATGATATATAAAGAGCATTACTATCAATGAGTTGCCTAATCTTATAATGTAAAGCTTGACATTCATTAGTAGAGTGATCATGAAATCTATGATATAAACAAAAAGGAAGAGTCTTCAAGTATGAACTACATTTCTTTTTGTGTTTAGGTCTAGTAATCATCTTAGCACGAAGGAGTTTAGGCAAAAGAACTTCTTGGTCAAATTCCTTCATAGGTTCATCATGTTTTGAAGTGTTATTTGAGATGTTGTTAACATTGATTTGTTGCCGAGGATTAAATCCCAATCGATAAGAATGCTCATGCCCCCCAGTGTGTAAGGGCATTTGAATTCCTTGTTTATTCTTACCACATCCTTGAGCATTAAATCCTTGTTTAACTAGGAAGTGATAACTAGGACCATAACGAGAAGCCATGTCAGAAGAAGTCAATGGAACTTCAGTAGTCACCATGTCATCATTAGTAGGTTTGACAAATTTATTGTGGGTAGAAGCAGCAACAAAGTTATTACTAAGGGTGTTAGAAGTAAAAACTCGTTGTTCAAATTCTCTTTGTTTCTTCATAAAATCAAGATCATTAACTTTATACTCTCCAATAAAGGTAGGAGTAAAATCCAAGGTTCCCCAATCATCGCCAAGAAGAGCATTAGAGGAAGAAGGATTGCTATTGGGAATAGGAGTAGTTTTATTTTGAATATTAAGACAAGGATTAGGCACATCATCCGCATGAAGCGTATACATCTTGTTATTATGTATAAACTTGACTTTACGATGAAGGGTGGAAGGAACGACACGCATCTCATGCAACCAAGGTCTACCCAAAAGAAGGTTATAATTGAGAGGTACAGGAATAACATGAATAGGTGTATTCAAGATGACCGGTCCTACTTTGATAGGTAAGGTAATGGTGCCTAAAGTGTTCTTAGCAATGTTATCAAAGCCACATATAGGAACATTGTCAGATTGAATAGTTGAGAGATCGGCGTTAATAGCTTTGAGCATGTCCATGCTAAAAATGTTAAGCCCAGATCCATTATCAATCAAGGTCCTATGAATGATACTTTTATTGATAAAAACAACAACCATAAGAGCATCATACTGATTCTGAACTTCTTTAGAAGGTAAATCTTTTTGAGTAAATACAATGTCAAGAGGACCCGGGGTAGCATGCATGCATTGTAAGAAATTATTGATGTTCTCTTGATTAGGAGGTGGAGTAGGAAGAGTTACTAGAGCTTTTTTCAAGGCTTCATGGTAGGTCGGTGAAGTTTGAAGAAGCTCCCATAAAAAAATCTTGGCAGGAGTATTTTGAAATTGGGTTATCAAATCATACTCCCTACTAGGAAGACAAGGTGGAGGAGGAAGAATGGGTTGAGAAGGTGGAAAATAAGTACAAACCACTAGATTAGGTTGAGGATTATTCCTTGTACGATATGTGTGAGCTATCAAATCTTGATCATTGAAATAATCCATAGGTTTACCTTTAATAGTAATGCGGGGACAACCTTTGACAGTCAACAAGGGTTTAGGATAAACCATATTAGTTTTCTCAACACTACAAATAGATTCACAAGAAGGAAGAAAAGAGGACATCCTAGGAGGAGATGAGGTAAGATCTTGATTCTCCATAGGATCATCACTAAAAGGGAGAGCATTAAGGGAGTTCATATCATTCTCCACTAATGCCTCATCACTAGAAGGAATCTCAAATGGAGGTAAAGCATCTATAATATCATCTTCTTTCACTAAAATGTGTACATGAAGGGAGTGTTTTTTAGGAAAAGAGTTTTCATCATGTAATAAATCACCCTCTTGTATCAAGGCTTCTTCAGGAGGAGGGGATAAATCAATGTCTTCATCGAAGGGTTCATTGACAATGGTTTCATGAGGAAGAGAAAAATCAACATCCCCATCCAAAGGTTCAATAAAGCACTTAAACCACGCTTGAGATAACTTGTGTAACATGATAAAAAATAAAGCAATGCATATAAAGTAGATCTAGATATATCTAAATGCATTCAAATGAAATATTTTTGTATTTTTGAAGAAATTTTACAATTTTTTTGTATTTTTGAAATATAAATGCAAGAGCATAAAATAAATCTATTCTTATTGCAAGATCTAACACAAAATGCAAATCTAACACAAGATAATAGAAAGGGAGATCTAACATAATAGAGCATCAAAATCCACAAAAGAAAGGAGGGAAAGTGTGTCGAGTTCACCAAAATGTAAAGGATAAAATAGTGTATGGGGTCCTAGAATAATGGTTTGCACATAAAGGAGACCCCAAAGCCAATATTTTACACTTACATGAAATTGTATTGATATAGAAAGTAAATATAGATGACTAATATTGAAATTAAGAAATAAAGGTGCTTACCTCCAAAAAAGAATCGGCTGAAAACCCTGTCAAACAATCTCAAAAATTGTTGATTCCCTTGTGATTGAATTGAAACTGCAAGATCCACAAAACCCAGAAATCTTTTTCTAAGACGAGACCAGGTCGACCTTGACCCTCATAAAAGGTCAAGGATGACCTCAAGAAAATGAAGGTCGACTTTGACTTTGTTCGCGGATCTCAAAAGTTCGGTGAAAAGGGTATCCAAATCTACTCTCAAATCTGAAGTTCCACACCTGTACCTACAAGAAAAAGAGGGTTTTTGGTTGTTTTTTTGGGGGGGTTGCCTCAGTCAAACCCCAATTTAGGAATTAACCTTGAAATTGAATTGAAATTGCTAGAATAAACAAAGTAAATGGAACAATTCACCTTGCTTGAGTTGAAACCCTTGTGGAGGATTTGAATCCTTAAATCCACAAGAATGGATAAATGTAGAATCAAATATAGGATGTCTCCAATCAATTGTCTTTAGATCTTCAACACCAATCTTGAATGGATCTTGAACTAGGAAGAGGTTTGAATATAAATGGAGGAATCTTCAACAAGAGAGCTCCATAGAGCTTGAATCCTTCAATGGCTACTAATGGATCTTCTTGATGAATTGGATGCTTGAATGCTTGAAGGCTTGATCTTCTTGCTTGCACTTGAGAGCTTGAGAGATTGTGAGATGAGATGTGAAAATGAGAGAGGAAGGCTCCCTTTTATAGTGATCTAGGGCACAAGAGGGGCCTCATAGAAAATAATAATTAAGGGCCCATAGCACAAAACTCTAGAGAGGTGCACATGGAAAGAAAATTAAATTAAAGTCTTGACACAAAACTCTAGAAGGGGACCACCCTTAATATATAAATAAATAATTATTTAAGAGCCTTATTAAAAAATTCAAGGTAAGGCCAACCCCAAAGTTAATTTGAGCATTAGGCACAAAACTCGAGAAAGGCTAATCTCCAATAATAAATTAGGAATCCTATACAAATCTTGAAAAAGGTCCACCTCAAATATTAATTTGAGAATTTGACACTTAATCCAAGAAATAGTGGCCCTGAAGAGGGAAAAGATAAGTTTTTGATGAAATCCCGCAACTGGAGGCTAACCCTGAAGATCCCAGACCTTAGGGTCAAGGTTGAGCTTGACCCTAACTAGGTCAAGGTTGAGGTCAACCTTGACCTATTTAGGGTCGAGGTCAACTTTGACCCCATAAGGTTGACTTTGACCTTAGGGTCCAAAACCTCAGATTCATAGTCCAGATTGCTAGAAAAATGCTAGGAAGAAGTGGAAAATGGGGTAGAATAGGGGGAAAGCTAGATCCAAGTCAAATATCCATTCAAGGTGTTTGACATGACCCCAAACCACTTACTTGGAGATCTAAATGCTCTTACCATGGAAGTGCTTCCATTTTAAGACAATACAATAAGAAAGTGAAGACCTAGTGGAGGAAGAAGACTTGGATAATGAGGAATGCGAATAATGTTTAGAAGAATCATGATGAGACTTGGAAGATGAAGAATTCGAATGGTGTCTAGAAGAGTCATGGTAAGACTTGGAAGATGAAGAAGAATGAGAAGACTTAGATGATGAATAATGTTTGGAAGAAGAAGATCGTGAGAGGATCAGGAGCATGATTCTACCAAAGGTGGGTGATTCACTTGCTTTCTTTCATATTTTTGTCATGAATTTATCATCAATAAGAGTTTTGGAGGAATGATACTTTTCAAATTGAGCAAGGAGATCAAGATCATCCATTTTCAAGAGAGGTTCTATAGCAAGATAGTTGAAACTCATGGTTTTAGAAGAGAAGAAATCAAGCATGGAAGAGATGAATAGATGAATAGAAGAAGGTAGAGTAGATAATAAGAGGAAAAGAATCAAGAAGACATAAGGAGTCTATGAAGAAGAGGAAGAAGAAAATGAGAGACTAGGAAGACATGGAAGATGTGGAAGAAAGAAGACCAAGAGTCATTTTGTGAAAATTGATACCATTTGAGTTCATTTGGATATTGAGCAATATGTCATAGCACCTAAGATCCATCCTAGACTAACCAAGGAAGACTGAAAGTGACTCAAATCAGGACAGCAAAAAGACTTTGTGTGATAGTTTCCAGGCAAACAAGGAGATACAATTTGACCAGGTGATATTTCGCAGTAAGCAGTACGATAGTTTCCAGGCAGCCCGGGCGATACTTTCCAAGCAAGCGGTGTGATAGTCTTCCAGTGGTGAACTATCACACGATATTTTCCAGGATAGGGTGCGATACTGTTCTAGTGTCATACGATTCTTGACCAGTGAATGTTAAAAATCTCAGTTTTAAGGGCAATTTGGTCCAAATTTCAATTTGAGGGTTGGTTTTTTCGATCTCAATCATAGTGACAGCAGTAAATTGACAGGTTTGCAAATAGTAGGTGATCAAACATGTCATAGAACACTTGTACAAGGGAAAAAGCAACCTTGCCAAGACAAGAAATTGTGATATCAAAATAGAAAATCCTATGAATGCTACCATGATGTTTAATGTTTGAGAACGTTTACATGAGTAGATCACAGCGAGAACACTTCAAGCACATACTAGCCTAAAAGGAAAAAGGCTCAATACTTAACAACTTGGCCCATACTTGATGTTCCATCACCTCACATAAAGTGGTTACCCACAATAGATGTTGGCTTTGTCATGGAAGTGCCAATGGCACAACCAAAGGAACACAAATGGTGAGTAATCTTGGGGTGATCCGGGTTATTCCACTTGGATCAATCCTTGCACCAAGAAGCTAAGTGGAAAAATAGGGTGGCTTCTATCTATGGTTCTTAATAAGGGCTTTCATTCATAGCACCCCTCTTGCTCCTCAAAAAGGACTAGGACCTTGCGGCCTCAAGAGTACCTTAAGCATTCTTGCTTGACATTTTCCTCATGGTCGCAATCCCACAAGCTACTCACATCAAGTGAAGACAAGTGCTACATCTACCAAGGTTTTGTGTCCTTGATAGCCTTGAGGTTATAGTGGGTTGGAATAGCTAGCAAAAGGCTTGTCCCCACTTGGGTCATTCCTCTTGATTGCTCAAGAGCAGGCCCGTTAAAGGATTCTAAAAATCTAAACAAAGAGTGGATGAACTTATGAGGTTCAAGGTTTTTATTTCACCACAAGGGTGAAAAGCATACTCCCCTATCTCAAATTTTTCTTCCAAACACACCAAGCAAATGTTCAATTACCCTCTTGCTTTCAAAATCCAAAGATGGGTCAAGATTTTCTGGTTCACCACAAGGGTGAAGAGCATACTTCTCCTACCACCCAACAATTCTTACAACAAGATATTATGTTCCTATGAAATGAAACAACTAGTAATTGCCACACTCAAAAGAAAGAAATGAAACAAGCACTTGGTTTTTATGCTTTGGGTAGCCCTACAAAAACCGTTAGTAGCCCTTTTGCATTTGAAGCTTTGACATACATTCTTTTGGCAAAATATTTCAAGCAATGAGAGCACCTACAAGCACAACTTGTTAGCCCCACAATGGTTAGCACATCAAAAATTAGATAATCTGCAAGTAAAATAGTTGATCAAATGGCAAAATTTGAAAATGAAACCAACATGGTTGGATTAGGCTCGGAAAGAGCTTTCCAACGATATATCACACTTAAATTTTTGATACCGTATGTGAAAATTTCTCAAAAAAAATTTATACCTGTAAATAGTATGATACTTTAACTGGTAAAGTATCACACCAGTATAGAAGGAAATATCACATGATACTTGGTAAACTATCGCATGATAATTCTGACAGAAAAAATAGAGAGCTGAAACAACAAGCAAAATATGATGAAAAATTAGCGAAAATGCATAAAAAGAAGGACAAAACAAAGTGTTCTTCCCCACAGTGGGTGCCAAAAATGTACACCTCAAATAGTGCACTTCTCTAAGTCATTATATCCAAGAAAATCCATAAATGGGATACCTTAGAAAGCGACCTAGATCTCTCTATGTATGGAGTTGCAAGATTATTTGATTACTCTCAGCTACAGCTATTAAGCTTATAACCTTGCTAGTCAACCACACAATGAGAGATTCAAATGAAGACAAGGGAAAGAATGCCAATGTCTCCAAGAATCAAAATGAAATGCAATGCAAAGCTATACTATGAATGAAAATGCAAGCTAAGCTATGGAAATGAAAGATAGAAGTGTTACAAATCCTTGCTAATTAAGCTATGTGAAGTAAATTAGAACATGAAAGGAAACTAATCTAGGAAAGCATAAACATGAAGATAAGCTAAGAATGCAAGAATGAAAACTAAATGTAGAAAGATCTCCAAAAGGATCCAAAGTCTTCAAAAGCTCTAAAGTCTCCAAGAAATCTTGCAGCATAAAGTTAGCATAAAAAGTTGGGGATCTAGAATGAAGAAGAGAGCTCTCCTTTTAAAGGAAATGAGAAAGAATGGACCATGGAGATTAAGAGGCAAAAGTCTTAATCTAGGGTGGAGCATCAAAGAGGAGAAATTCATGTGCACAAATATCCTCCAATGGGAAAATAAGAGTTGACTTTTGTGTCCATATGAGACAAAAAATGCTTTTCTTCTTTTTATAAAAAAAGGAATAATGCTTTATTTGTGCAACTTAGGATAAGAGGAAAAGGTGGGGGATTTTTATTTAAAAAAGGGCAGGAAATATTTCTTTTAAATAAATAAAGACTTTAGGATAAAATGGTTAGCCCAAGGCAAATAATTGAAAATGATAAAATAGGATTTGATCAAGGAAATTGATATAATTTCAAAAATGTTGATTTTTGAAAATATTGATTTAGAGATTTGATAAATTGCTGAATGGGGGCCTAAAGTCTAGGCGACCATTTTAGGGTGCATACAAATGGTACTGAAGCCCACTTTTGGGGTATTACATTTTTCCCCTCTTTGAATTACTGTGCAAAGCGCAGTGGTTCAAAGATAAATTTGTTTGTTGAGATCCAGACTGAGTTATGTGATTGAGAAACTGATCTTGATTGATTAACTGATTCTGAGACAAAAATCAATTAAAAGATTTGAAGATGTTGATTCAAGTCTTGATTGACCAAAGAATCAAAGATGATGTTAACAATAGAAACTCTAAACTTGTGATTACGAAGAAGTGATAAAATGCCTAATTCTGAACCTATGATTACGAGGAATTTAAGTATCCTGACTCCAGACTTGTTTTTCCAAAGGAATCAAAAGGATACCAACTCTTAACCCTTCAATTATGAAGAATCAAGGAAATAACACATCTGAACTGATGGTTACGAAGATCTGATATAGTTTACAAGATAAAGAGAATACTAGATTGATATGGATTTTGATGAATCTGATATGCCCTGTGTGTGAATTTTTTACTCTTTCATGAAATTAGGATAATCAACTACAATTCTATGAAAATATAATACAAATTTAATCTAAAGAATTAAAATTAACATCCATGACATCTCATGGTTCTCTATCCAATCTTGGTAAGTAGAGCTCTCAGCCTTATCCTCTACTAGTGACAATCCTAGAATGAGAAAAATGATAGTAGAATGCTTAATCTAGCTCTCAATACTCCATTACTGAAAAGATAAACTCAAATGCTTATGATAAATGCTCTCAATTGCTCTCAATTACTCATAAATTACCTATAATGATGATGCTTTGCACTTGGATTCTCTAATCTATTTATGCTCTCAAAATGACTCTTATTTATAGTAAAATCCAAAGGGTAGGGGGTAGTGTTATTTAATCATGATTTAGCCTTGGTTGAGCCAAAAAATTTGCAATGTTTTTAAATGGGGGGACAATTTAAATGGTTGTCTCAAAGGTTTGGACAAAAAGACAAAATTGAGTGGTTGAGATTCAAAGTTGAAATGTGTGATTGAGCTTCAATTATTTTGAGTGATCCATGTGCTTTGTGTTCTCAATTTTCATTGGTTCCTCAAATTTTTGTTGAAAGATATTAGGATTAATTAAATTCCATCAATTAATTAAATTAGCCATGTCAGGGAATGGGTTCATTTTGATTTTTGATTTAAAACTATACAATTAATTGATTAAAATCAATTATATAGTATTTTTCACCCCTTTAAGCTTGTATTTAATTATTTAATATCATTATTTGATTTTTCCTTTGATTTAATGATTTTGTCCAATTTTGATTTAGTAAACGTCCATTTTGATTTGATTTGATCCTTTTTTATGCGATTTTGTAGTATTTTGTTTAAGAATTTGCATTTTTGATGATTTTAAAGCACTTGTCCAATTTTTGATGTCTACAAATGCCCCTCTTTGAATTGATGTTCGTAGAACATTGATTCAAAGAAAATTTTAAGTCCTAATCACTTTTAGGTCCTGATTAACTGATACATAACTGATTTAGGTCCTGATTTGATACCTGATATGATTGATGATACTGCCTAATATGATTCAACATTTGATATGATATGCCCCACTGATAATAGTTCAAAAATTTTGATGCCCCATATTCAATGATATTTTGATGCAAATTTTGATACTCTTATGATGCCCCCTCATAAATGAAAACTAATTGATCTCCTGTTAGAAAAATATGATGTTGTTTGATTGATTGATCCAATATGTTTTCATTTCTGAAAAATATTGATGATATTCAAGTTTTTAACAAATGCCCCGGTTTGATTGATATGCTGATATAGGTCAATAGGTCAAAAATTAACCTCAAAATTAGGTCAAATTAGCATAAATAGGTTGAAAAACCTAAATTTACCATTCATTTTCACTTTTCACTATTGAGATTTTGCTCTGATCCTGAGATAGTTGATCACAATGGTTGTGCCTATTCGAGAGCATCAGTTTGAGAGGTGTCACCCTTATCAGAGACCACTAGACTACGGTCCTCCTGTGAGTGATTTTGACCCTTCCTTGTGCATTTATTGCCCTTTAATAGCATTTATTACATTTAGTTCATGATTCTGTAGATTAAAATTTGCAAAATGCCGCGTAGTATAGATGAAATAACACTTAGGACCTTTAAGTACTGCATCCGCGCATTAAAATGACACCTCCGCGTAATTAAATGCCACTTAGGATAGATTAAAATGGTGCCTGTGAATAATTTGAAACCGTGTAGAACTATGGTTTTAATGCCCCTTTATAAATGATATACCACTTGAGAAACCCTAGGTTTTAAATGATGCCTAGGCATGGTGAAATGTCGCCTAGAGCCATAAAGTGTTGCGTTAAATGTGAAGTACCGCATATGCTTGTTAAAGTGCTGCATATGCAATTTTCTGTGCCACCTAAGGTAAAATGTCACCTCCTAATAGGCAAATGACGCCTATAGGAATTTGAAATTTTTTTGAACTCAAACTTGATTTTTTTGATAAAAATTTGATGTCTCTGACTGATCGATTGAATTTCCAAGTTAGCTAGGTCTGTTGTAGTTAAGAGAAACAAGTGATTAGGATATTAGGATAATGGTATCAATGAATGTTTGATTATGTCAATCTGATAGGATAGAAAAACTGATAGTAGGATAACTGATAGGTAGATACTGATAATTTGCTCTTAAGACATAGAGACACGAACAAAATGGTGATAGTTTGATAGGATTGAACTTTTGATTTCTTTGATTGACTTAAATAACCCATTGATATAGAATACTGATATGATTCCCTTGATTTTCCAAATAGGCACATTTCCATAAGTTATACATACGGACCGTTGCTTCCTGGATATTAGACCTAGGTCAAGATTTGACCCAGCCAGAGTTCCACGTCATCGAGATGTGCGGGTTGAGCTTTCTTCTAGATATCCCATGGTTTTAGCTGAACCGTGGTCTTCTTAAAGCTATGGTAGAGTGTTGGCACTCTAACCACAATACCTTCCATTTACCTTTTGGGGAGATGACCATCACTCCTGAGGATGTATACAGATTACTTTGTATTCTAACCTGAGGTGAGATGGTTTACTATGATTTATTTTATGACAACATAGTTTGCAGACGGGTGTTTGGAGATAACACCATTGATGATGACACTATTACATGGGCTCAGTTTGTTTCCTTTCCCACATTGCCAGTAGTTTTGGGTGCTTTAATAAGTGGATTGCTGCTTCCAGATTAACGAGGTCATGGTTTCTCTGTTGGATGGGGCTGTATTCTCAAGGATTTTCTTGCACAACCTTGGAATTTTGATTAGGGTTCTTGCATTCTAGCATAGCTATACCATGATTTACATGAGGTGGTGTATAGATTTAATGCTTCCTTATTAGCAGGTGTTGTGATATTGTAGTTATGGGTATGGGAGCATCTTCCCATTGTGAGACCATTGTCAGATCATATCAAACATCACGGTTTTCCTTATGCATTTTTGTATAGCAGCATTGTTGTCCAACATCATCTGGGCAAGCTAGAGTTTTGGCACGGTATGATTGATGATATGGATCAGGTCGTCTAGAGACCGTATTTGGGTTGTGAGGGATGGAGGGAGGATGATGATGAGCTCCTATATATGTTTTCTCTATGTTGGATGATTGGTCGATCCACCCTAGTGATTGAGAGATTTTTCTTCAGTCGAGTTTCTAGACAGTACAACAGGTATCAGGATATGTCGCAGGGTATGGCCCTTTACGCCCAAGTTCAAGCAGAGCGATTGATGTGGGGGGCTCAAATTGATTTTTAGTTTTCTTTTGATTAGATTGCTCAGATGATTTACATTAGATGGGATATTTTGGAGCATGTAGCAGATGCTAGTATGTCCATAGAGTATTGAGAATGGTGGTCTCAAAATAGATTTTTGAGATTTACCGATCTGATGAAGCTGATCTCAGACAGAGATGAGTGATTTGATGATGATGGAGGAGATGATGGTGGGGATTATGGTGCCAGGCGTAGATGTCATCACAAAGGATAGAGAACTCCTAGAGCTATGGGAAGAGGATGAGATGGGCCACATTTACAAGGTGGACATGTCAGGGCTAGGGATAGAGATGGAAGGCAGGTACAACAAGGACCTAGATAGGGATAGGGACCTGGGTTTGTTCATCCTAGAGATGTAGCAGTAGAGGGACAACAGAGAGTCTGGAAACATGTAAACATTGATGCTGCTAGAAAGGCTCCCAGTGGATAGGATCCACTTGTTCAATTACATCAAGCTTCATTAGATCAGCAGACACAGATTCCAGCACAACAGGTGCCTTCACAGATGCCTAGTTCTTAGGATAGGGGCTAGACTTCTCAGACTGCTCCTAGCATGGATACTATATCACAGGATGTGAGGACTTTACATATAGGTTTATTAGCTATGGTTGACAAATTAGATTAGGTAGCGACTATGATGCAGCATTTTATGGCTATGATGGCTCAGATGCCTAGTATTGCTAGCAATAGTCAAGCTCCTCCTACATAGGATAGACTAGGTGACAGGGGTCCAGATGGATAAGCTGCTGGTGATGGATTGGGTGCTCCTCTAGGATCATGATTATTGATTATGGATCTCCTCATTGATGAATTTGTTGTATCATGTTCATGTTTTTATTGATCATAACTTTGATATACCACTTTGTTGATGACATTGTATCTTTGATATAGAGATTTGTTGGATCATTTGATGTTATGAACACTTATTATGATGATATACTTTCCTTGATTCTCTTGATGTTTACATGTGAATATTTTACACCTTCATGAAACTAGGATAATCAACTACAATTCTATGAAAATACAATACAAATTTAAGCTAAGAATTGAAATTAACATCCATGACATCTCATGGTTCTCTATCTAAGTTTGGTAAGTAGAGCTCTCAGCCTATTCTCTACTATTGACACTCCTAGAATAAGAAAAATGATAGTATAATGCTTAATCTAGCTCTCAATACTCCATTATTGAAAAGATAAACTCAAATGCTTATGATAAATGCTCTCAATTGCTCTCAATTTCTCATTAATTGCCTATAATGATGATACTATGCACTTGAATTCTCTTGATGTTCACATGTGAGATTATCTTTATATGCAGTTCTATATGATGTTTTTGATGCATTTACTTTTTTATTATGCCATGGATGCAATGTATCTTATATATGATATAGATAAATGAATGCAAATGATAATGTAACTTGGATATGTTTTATGGTTTTCAATTTTCAATGTATGGATGCCACTGTTTTATTATGGAAATATGGACATAGATGAATGCAACTATGTTTTTGATCTTTTGATGTATGCAAATGATGTATGAGTAATCAATCTTTTCTTTTTTTCTTTTTCTAATATATGGATAATGAATAATGAGTAATGCTATGATTGAATGCAAAAGAGAATCTCACATTATTGATTTTAACCAAGGATAGAATATTTAAATGAACCCCCCTTTTGTAATGATCAACCAAGATTATAAATGTACCCCCTTTTCCTTGGAAAAATAACTACAATGCACTTAATCTAATATGCAAATGCAATGCAATGCAACTAAGTGTCACTAGCTTTTAGCAAAGAAATGCTATAGAGAAATATTTTCATCACTGAGCATTGTAGGACCAAAAAGCAAGTACAACCATCACTGACCACATCATGATGATATTAATACCGCTTTTTATTATCGCATGTGGTAACTCCTTTTAGGAAACTAGTACAACCCTCACTAGTTGAATGACCAACTATGGGAGTATGAATACCGGTTTCAACAGATTTAATGTTGCAAGTGGATTTTGGTATTAAGATATGGAAGATCTAAATAGCCAAGGTATCTGTTTGTGTAAAACATCAAAGATAAATCCTTCACCTTATATGAAAGTCCTCGATGGTTCTTTTATGACCATGTCGTTAGATGAATTCTCATAAGTTGAGGGATCTCCCTCAAGATAGTCACTCAAAGGAAAGAAAAATATCATGTCTTCATCATCGCCAATCTAGTTGAAACATCATCGATTAGCTAAAAAGACATGATAAAAAAGAATTCAATAAAGATCATCAAAAGCTTCAAGTGTTTTTCAATGTATCAAGATTTTCAAAAAGAACTTCCAAGCATTCTGATCTTTTAAGTGTTGTCAATTTTTAATCCCGAATAATAAAGTCAATGAAGGTTCAAGTATCAAGTTGTAGGATCAAAATACTTGGTTGTGAACAATGATATCCATCAAAGGTTCAACAAAAATCTCTCTCTTCTGAAGTTCTGATAAGTCTTTCTCTGATGTGACCGAATGTAGCACAATTGAATCCACTTATACCAAAATCCAATTCTTTCCCACCCCCAAGTGATAAATGTGATCATGTGACAAACTTAGGGCAATAAAAAATGCAACAAACATAGCTGAAAGGCTTTATTATGACTATGTACAAATGACGGATGCAATGAATGTTTACAAGTGAGATGATGGAAATGCAATATGTACACATGCAACTAGGAAAGACTGAGGGGAAACAAAAGGCACTTGTTTGCCAAGTTTTCACCTTTTGGGCTTATTGCTCTTTTTCTCTTTTTCACTTTTTTTGCTACCAAGGTGCCTAATTGTTAGGTTTTCACCAAGGCACTTTTTATCTTTTTTCACTTTTTTCACTTTTTTTTATCTTTTTTATCTTTTTTTTTTCAATTTTTTTTTTTCTGATTTTCTCATGTACAAAAGTGATGCTTGAGTCATCGGCTATACACTTGTCCGATACTCTTTCTTGTGATACTCTTTTATTTGATTAGGTATAAAACCTCTTTAGATGAATGCTATTGATGGGCTCTTGTAATTCTTCCCCATCACAATTGGCTAGTTTATAAGTTCATGTTCCAAATGAAGAAACAATGATGAAAGGACCAAGCCAATTTGCCTCCCATTTACCCTTCTTTTCCCTTTCTACTTGATTTTTAGGGTTTTCTCTTAGCACTAAGTCACCTACTTGAAAGACTCTTGGTTTGATATGCTTGTCACCTACTTAAAATCATCAAAATGCATTAAAAGGGATCAAATCAATTAAAAATGGACATAATTAAATAAAGTTGGACAAAATCAATTAAAGCAAAGGAAAAAACAAATGAGGATGTTAAATAATTTAATCAAAGCTTAAAGGGGTGAAAAGCAATACATAATTGATTTTAATCAATTAAGTGTATAGTTGTTTAATCAAAAATCAAAATGAACCTATTACCCTTACATGGCTAAATTTAATTAATTAATTGAATTTAATAATTCCTAATTTCTTTCAAAAAAGTTGAGCAACCAATTAAAATTGAGAACAAAAAGACATAAATCACTCAAACATTTAAAGTGTCCAAAGCTTTGAGATGATTTAAAGGATTATCCCCTCATTGTCCCCCCATTTATGAACAAAGAAAAGTATTTGACTCAACCTAAGGGATAATCATGATTACTTCACTCCACCCCCTACCCTTGGGAAATTACTATAAATATGAAGCATTTTGAGAGCAATTATCATCTTAGAACTTCATTTGCAAAAGCATTGTTACTATAGGCAATTGAGAGCATTCTAAGAGCAATTAAGAGCATTTAGAGCAATTAACATTGTAATTTTGTCAATTTGAGATAGATTAAGCATTGAATGAGCATTGTATACGCATAGTAGAAGCATAATTTCTCATTTTAGAGGTGTCACTAGTGAGAATTTGAGCTGAGAGCTTCACTTACCACTTCTTTCTAGAGAACCATGAGATGTTATAGATTATAGTTTCAATTCTAATTGGATTTGCATTGTATTTACTTTCAATTGTTGCTATTAGATCTTAATTTCATGAAGGTGATATTCATCATAACACAGTCTTGTATGTCATTAATTTTTTATCTTTGGTGTTGTACTCATCATTGACTTGATTGATTACTAATTGAGAGTCACCATATACTTGTAGCTCGGTGATATTCCATTCTAAAGCCATCTTGATACCAATGACTAAAGCTTCATATTCAGCTATGTTATTGGTACATGGGAATAAAATATTGTATGATTTGGGAATAGTATACCCTTTAGGAGTAATCAATAATATGCCGGCCCCAGAACCTCCTTGTGTATATGATTCGTTAAAGTATAATTTCCATGTTTTGGCTTCGATATTGACAATTGCCGCATCGGGAAACTCTACTTGAATAGGATGTGTAGAAACCATTAGATTTTCAGCTAAGTGATCTGTTATCACTTGTCCTTTAATGGCCTTTCTGTCCACATACTCAATATCAAATTCACTTAAAATCATGACCCATTTTTCTATTCTACCCATTAATGCAATTTTGCTAAGCAAGTATTTTAGAGGATCAATTTTTGCAATGAGCTTCACGTTGTGCATCAACATGTAATGTCTCAATTTTTGTGAAGCAAAGACAACCGCTAGGCAAGCTCTTTCCATGAAAGTGTAGTTTATTTCATACTTGATCAATGTTTGGCTCAAATAGTAGATTGCTTTTTCTTTCCCTTGATCATCTTCTTGCGCCAAAAGAACTCCTAAGGACCTCTTGGTTGCAGATATGTACAACACCAATGGTTTTCCCTTGATAGGTGGCATAAGAATTGGTGGATTGATTAAATAAGTCTTCAACAAATTGAAGGCTTTATCACATTCTTCATCCCACATGAAAATGGTGTCTTTATGTAGCAACCTTGTGAATGAATGACACTTCTTGGCTAGTTGAGAGATAAATCTCCTTATTGATTGAAGCTTGCCTTGAAGAGAACTCATTTGTCTTATGATCTTAGGGATTTCCATGTCCATAATTGCTTGAGCTTTTCAAGATCCACTTCAATGCCTTCTACATAAACTATGTAGCCTAGTAATTTGCCAGATTGAACACCGAAGGCACACTTTTTTGGATTAAGTCTCATTTTGAATTGCTCCAAACGTGTGAATATCTTTCCCAAAATTTGCAAATGGTCTTCTCTTTGACGTGACTTTTCCAATATGTCATCCACATAATCTTATAGGAAGGTGTGCATCATGTCATGAAAAATAGTGGTCATCACCCTTTGGTAAGTAGCTCCAGCATTTTTAAGGCCGAAAGGCATTACATTCCAACAAAAGGTTCCCCAAGGGCATGTGAATGCTGTCTTTTCTTCTTCTTTAGGTGCAATTTTAATCTAATTGTATCCACTAAAACCATCCATTAATGAAAACATGGAGTGACTAGCCGTTAAGTCCACTATTGCATCTATTCTTGGAAGTGGGAAGTCATCTTTGAGACAAGCAAGGTTAAGATCTCTAAAGTCCATGCATATGAAAATGGATTTGTCATGCTTGGTGATTGGTACAATATTTGATATCCACTTTGCATAAGCAATTTCTCTTATAAACCCCACCTTCAACAATTTTTCCAATTTTTCTTTGACTCTAAGAGCTATATGTGGGTGCATCTTCCTAACTTCCACTTGACCGATTTAACCCCTAGTTTGACATTCAAATGGTGCATGATGAAGTTAGGATCCAATCCTGACATGTCAACATAGGACCATGAAAAGTTCACTTGCTTTGCTTGGAAGAATTCAATGAAGTCCTTTCTCTCTAAAGAGGTGAGTGAAGTTGCTAGGTGTATCAACTTAGGTTCCATTTCGGTTCCAATGTTGACCTTTTTCGTTGGCTCTATGAGAATTGGTGACCTTTCTTCATCATGTGCTAGTAGGGTATCCAACCCCTCTTCCTTTGGTGCCACAATTGGGTTTTCACCATCGAAAATATCTTTTATTTTTACTTTTTTTGGTTCTAGTGCTGCCACATGGTGGTTTTCACCACTAGAACTCTTCAATTTTTTCATTTTTTTTCATTTTTTTTCTTTTTGGATTAAGAGGTTGGACCCCTGCTATTCTCATCATGTTTAGATTAAACTCATTGCTAGAAGAGGGCTCAACCACATTGAGGTATTGGGTCATCGCTTGGTCATTGGGAAAGTAGAGTAAGTTATTTATTTCAGTTAATTCCCAATCAATGAGTTCGGGATACATCAAGGATAAAGAGTTAATTGGTACATTGTCATCGGTTGGGTTTATGGATATGACCTCGTTAGAGGGTTCATACATTGTATCACTTAAGTCAATAATGTGAGCTTTCTCGATATGTTCCATGGAAGAAGAATCAAAGTCATCTTCACTTGAGTCCTCTAAGACTTCTATGGGAAAGAAAGCATGTGGGTTAAAATTAACATTCGAATCACTTGCCCACGAAGGTACCCAAGGTTCACCTACCCATGGTTGAGTAATGTGTGCTTGTCCTATGTTGGATTCTTGTATATCAAGCTCTTCACTACCTTGCATTTGTTTCCTAGGAACATTAGCATAAGCATGTATTGTGACAATATCTTTGTCATGGCATGAGTCTTTAGATAAAGAATCCCACTCATACTCTCTAGAATCATCACTATCAATGTCAGATTCCATAGTGTTCACTTGTTTATAGGAATCATGCATGGGGCTGGAACTTTCTCCTTTGTGCTAATAACCTACCCTTGATTTTTCTTCTTTTGACCTCCAAGAAGGTTAAATAGGTTCTAGAAAACCTTTATTTCTTTTACCTAAGGGTCCTCTTCCCTTATACCCCATTTTTTTCATAATTTCAAACCCATTTCCATATTGATTTGTTTGAATGTTAATGTGCTGAATTCTTTCTATGGGGGTACTTGAGGTATCACTTTCATCTTTATAAAGCCATTGGAGAACTTCATCTTCTTCTTTGTCAAATGCTAACTTGTTGTAATCACCTAAAAATGGACAAAGATCAAATCAAAGCAAATCAAGTCAAATCAAGGAAAATCAAGGACATAATTGAATCAATTGAATCACGATGCATAATTAGCCAATCAAAATGAAAATCAAGTCTTAATTCGAGATCATTCAAAATTGAGAGTATTTTAATCAAGTGCAATCAAATCAAAATACAATTAAATCAATTAATTGTATAGTCTTGGATTAAATTAAATTCAACCCATTCAAGGGGTACATAGCTAAAATAAATCAATTAATAAATCCTAATTACTCTCAACAACCACAAAGGGAGGAAAATCAATCAACCAATATGATTAAAGGAAATGCATTCACATAGATCAAGCCAAATTCAATCTCATTCACTCAAAGTGAAAAGGAATCTTGACCATTGATCTTGTCTACTTGTCCCAAGCTTTGAGGATACAAAATTTTCTTTGTCTTCAAAGGGTGGAACCAAGGACTCAACCAAGGTTTAACCATGATCAAATACAACTACACCCCCTACTATTGGAAAATCTATAAAAGCAAGGCCTAATTCTTTCATAATTATCATCCACACATTTGAGAATTGCATTGAACCTCTTGCAATTTGAGCTTAGAAAGGCATTTGAGAAGCATTTTAGCATTTCTTTTGATCTAATTATTAGCAATAACATTATTATCTTTATCATTCTCATTCTAGGAGTGTCATTAATGGAAGCTTGCTGAGAGCTATTCATTAACAATCTTAGTTAGAGAGCCATAGGATGGTCAATTAGTCATTATTTTGTTAAATAGTTGCTCTATTGCTTTGTGGTTGTATTTAGTTACTATTCTCATTTATTGATTAACCTTAATTCTATGAAGGCACTTTCCCTAGTGTACAAAATGATGCCCACCGTGGGGCAGAATGCTCTACTTTATTAATTGTACGGAAATTTTTCATTATTTCCAAATTTGCATGTCATTAACCCTCAAATTTTTTAGGAAGTAGCACTTTTACCAGTTTAAGCAGTGCTTTTGTGAGAATAAACAACACTTTCAATCATTGTTCTGATGCTTCTGCAACAAAGTTGTGTGCCTTTGCATCGATCTGTAGCACCTTTATGATTCCTATCTTTAGTCTTCTTATCTTTCCATGCTTTCACATCATAAAAAAGCACTTTTCTCCTGACTACTAGGCACTTTCACTGATCTTCTTAGCACTTTTGCATAAATTTTACCACCTTTGCTTATTCCAGTAGCACTTTTAAGAGTTATTTGTGCACTTTTGCACTTTACTGACATAATCAAATAGCACTTTCAATTCAATTAGCTGCGCTTTTGAGCAATAAATAGTGCTTTCAATTAATTCTGGTGCGCTTTTGCAGAATTTTATGAATTAATTAATCTGATTGTGGCAAAATGACTTTTATTCTATAGGATGACAGGGCATAAAAAGGCAAGAAAGCTAGAGACAAAATTCAATCAGGAGGGCAAAGCTTTAGCCAAAAAGATCAAGAAGGAGAACATAGCTCATATCGAAGTGGTTCTTGAAACAATGCAAGAAGAAGACAACCAGGTATATCAGAAATATCTTGCTATTATTGAAGCATACAAATCAAAATTTGTATCTTTAAATTGGATTTTTAGTCCTTACGTTCAAGTTTTCCTTGAAAACTTTGTAATTAAGGTGTTCAAAAGTTCAATACATTATTAGTTGCTTCATTCATTTTTCTTTGATTTTTCCTCATTGTGATTGTTGGTGTTGACTAACTTGTTGGAGGACAAGCACATTTGGAGGAGGCTATTGCCAAGGTGAGTTCAAAAAAATGACAAAACCTTTCAAAAATGCCCCTAGCTTAGGCTAGCTACAAAAGGAAAGGTATTTCTCTATTCAAGCTTGCACTTGATCAAATTGCGGCATTCTTTGAACATAGCTTAAGATAAAATAGGAAATGAATTACACACTTCAATTTTAAGAATCTCCTTGTCAAGAGATTGGGAAAGAACAAGCATGTGTTTAAGTGTGTGGAACAAAGAAAGACAATAGGGATATGCTCTTCACTCTTTGAGTGAATCAAAATCCCAAACTTGTCGGCCTAAGTTCATTTATTATTTTCCATATACATGCTAGAGCAATAGTGGGCTCACCTCCCAAGTTTTCCTTAACAAGGCTAGTGTGAGGGACAGCCCAAAGTGGGATACGCTTTCTTTTTGCCACGGGAATCCAACCCACTCTAAAATGAAATGCATTGATCCTTAATGGGGTGTGTGACAAATAGATTTTAATTTTTCAACCTTCCTCTAGTAGTCCTCATGGATTGTGCAAAATCATACCTCGGTGCATGTGGGAAGCCCCTTAGCATACTTAGGGGATGAAAGATTAAAGTCTATTTGAATGGAATCAATACTAAATCCTTGATAAAATAGCAAGACCACCTTGTAGAGCCATGTTTACGAACCAAATCTTGTGCTAGGTAGGTGCTTGAAGTGCATTCTTGTGAAAAACCTGTAACAATGTTCTTCAAATCAAATATTTTGTGTTTAAGTGGGTAAAAAGAGACAAGTGAATGTGTGATTGTTGTGTTTGGAATACATAAACAAGTGAGAGATATCCATTGAAACTCATCTTACAATTTTTAAATCTCTTCAATATAAAATCAACAATTTTTGAATCAAGGATCATCCCAAATTAAACCCTTGTTGGATGTCAGTTTCCATGTGGTCCCAAACACATAGGGTATCATTACTAGGAGATAGCACTATTTTTGCAAACCCAAGGCAAGAAGTTGAATACCAAAGTATTTTCAAAGATCCTAATCAAGAAGAAATTTTCATGAACCTATTTGAACCAAGGCTTGAAGAGATGGGAATTCAGCCTATCATAATCACAATATCAACAATGCCAACTATAATCCTAAGGAGACACTTGAAGAAAGGGTTGAGAAAGCTTCCCAAGACAATGATTTCCTAGAGGTTATGGAGAAATTAATAGACATAGATAGGGAGAATTTCTTCCTAAACCTAGCACAAAAGGGGGTAAAGCTACCCTATGACTTTGATATTGACCAACTCAAGAAAGACCAACACCAAGATGATCCTATGAATATTATGACTAGGCAAATAAAGGCCTTCCAAGAGAAAATTGATACCATTAAGAAGGCAGCCGAACCTAAGGCCTTTTCCATAGAAGCTTTGTGTCCTTTTCTTTTCGACAAAATTTTAGCAATGGTATCTTTTCCTTTCAATACCATCTTTCCTAAATACGATAATTACATGGGTAAAATAGACCCACAGGACCATTTAAGGGAGTTTTGCACCCTCAGCATAGAGTTCATGCATAATGATACTTATCTAATGAGACTCTTTCCTAGAAGGTTAGGAGGACCCGCAATGGAGTGGTTTCAAAACTAACCCCCAAAATAAAGTCCTTTGAGGATTTAGCCTCCAAGTTCATAACCCATTACTCTTATAACATTGAGCATGAAATTACTATGTTTAAGTTATGTGATACCAAACAAAAAGATGGAGAGTCCTTTTTAGGATTCTTACAAAGGTGGAGGACCATTTTTGTGAGGTATCCACGAAGTATCCCAGAGAAAGAGAAGATGGAAATCTTCACCAACAATTTGACCTTGGAAATGAATTATAGATTACAACTTCAATGTCCCCCAACATTTGAGAAACTCATAAAAAATGGGATAAATATTGAAGATGTCTTGGTCAAAAGAGGTGAAGTTAAATTATTTAAGGATAACAAATCCAACAACAACAACAACAACAACAATAACAAAAATAACAATAATTATGTGCCTAAGTATTTCAATAATCAAGGGTCCAACAATAACAATGATAAATCTAAATCTTGGACAAAGAATAACAATAAAAACCTTGTAAATGATGGAGTTGTGGAAGCACACAACTTAAATTCTACCCCTTATATACTACCATATGGAGCTAATTCTTCAAATAATGTTAATCAATCAAGTAAAGCTCCATTTAATTCCAATAATTCCAACAACAATCCCAACACTTCCAACAATAAGACTTGGGATAAGTCAAAATCAAACTCTAATTATAAAAAAATGAAATTCACCTACTTAGGTGAACCTTTGGAGAATGTACTAAGAACCTTGTTGGCCAATCAAGTTATCACATTACCCGACATATCAAGTTATGAACCTGAAGTCAAACCTTATTGGTGGAATGCATCCCATCATTGTAAATACCATCAAAAAATAGGTCATCCAACCAAAAAATGCATGAGATTGAAGCACTTAGTGCAAGATCTAATTGATAATAACACCATAAAAATTGAAGGGCCTCAAAACAATGAGGATCACATGGCCTACAAGAATCCCTTTTTGAATCATGAAAAGGGTGAGTCATCTAATCAAAATCAAAAGAAGGGTAATGAGAAAGTGAACTTTTCTCATACTTATGATAACACGATAAATACTCTAAGAGAGGAAGATCAAACTGTAAATGTTATAATAATAAAAGATAAATCAAGAGAAGTATCATCAAATGTTGTCACTAGGGGGAAAGCATCAAAAATTGTCCTACCTACCAATGCTCCAAATATTTTATTGTCAAATCAAGCTTCCACATCATCATCAAAGAAATACAACTTGGTTGAGCAATTACAAAGAACTCCCGCTCAAATCTCTATTCTTGAGTTGCTCAAATTATCACCAATTCATAAGGATATCTTGGAAAAGCCTTGTTGGAAACAAATGTGCCTCTAAACTTAGAGGTAGACAAATTCCAAAATATGGTAGGGCACCTAATCACACCTCATTGCCTATCATTTTCTGAACAAGATGACATGTTTCTTAATCATCCCCAAAATCTGCCCTTACACATAGAAGTGTTGATCCACAAGCATAGGATGAAAAGAGTCCTTATAGATGGAGTTTCTGGCCTAAATATTTGTACCCTTAGCTTGGTAAAATCCCTAGGATTTTCTAAGGAGGCTATTGACCCAAAGAAGAAAATAACCATAAAAGCCTGCGATGATGAAGAAAGAGCATCAAGAGGAGATATAGTCTTACCCATAAGAGTTGGTCCCATGCAAAAAGAGACCATAAGCCAAGTGTTAGACTTAAATTTGACTTACAATATTTTTTTAGGAAGGCCATGGATCCATGAAATGCAAGTCGTTCCTTCAAATTATCATCAATGCTTAAAATTCCCATATCTAGGTCAAGAGATAATGGTAAGTGGAGATCTAAATCCATTCCAATATTGTAATAATGTCAAGCCTATCAATGACTCATTGGTTCCACACAATGCTGAAGGGTCCATACCTAAGCAAGTAGAGCAAGGTCAAAATTCTAAGAACACTTCTTGGTTGAAGGGAAAGGCAAAGATGGAAGAAGAAGTTATTATTGTAAACACACCAAAACTCATTAACCCAACTACCTCGACTAAAGGAAAAGAGAGGGTTAACAAGGATAACATTATTGAAGAAATAAAAGAAGATCATATACAAGCTACTCAAGTATTCACCAAAGAATCCCATTATCAAAAGATGGACCAAATGATGAAAAAATTTGACAAGCAATGTAAGATTAAACAACAGGGAGTAGGCGAATACTCCTTATCTATGATGGATCTACCGTTATCACCCAAGTCCTTTGGGAAACCCCCAAATCTTCCTCATAGATATAATGATAACTTTGTGAGGGAAAGTACATCATCCACCATGGATGAAGAGGACAGTGAAATTTTGAACTGGTTATACAAGGATGAAGAATCAAGTGCCCTTGTCAAACATATCCAAAATATAACCATTCCCACACATCAATATGGGAAAGGATTTGCAATCATGCAAAAGATGGGATACAAAGGTCAAGGACCTTTAGGTACAAAGAATGAAGGGATCATTGAACCCTTAGAAAGTATATGGTGAGATTCTAAGGAGAAAGTAGGAATAGGGTATCTTGAGGAAGGATACACTCAAAAACATCATCCCCAACTTTATAGCCAAATATTACAGTTAGAGTCTCATAGTGATGAGGATTCTAATGAATGGGAATGGGAGACCCTATTAGATGAATCATGCCAAGATAAGGGTATTGATGTTATTCATACCTATGCTTCTACCAAAAATAAAAGACCAATGATAGAATCGACTTCAAATCAAACATCTAGTTCTAGCCAAGTGATTCTAAATGATGTACCAAGTATAGAGATAGAAATCAATCAGTGGGTAGGCGAACCATACATTCCTTCATGGATACCTACTATGGAAGAATCAAATGCTAGGTTTAATCCACATTAATTCTATCCCACATAAACCCGAGAGGACTCTAGTGAGGGAGACTTTGATCCTTCTTCTTTAGAACATTTAGAGGAAGCCCATGTCTGATATTTTCAAGATACAATGTATGAACCCTCCAATAACAAGATCTATACCTTAAACCCAATCGAGACAAACCCAAGTGTTGACCCATTAACTCTCATTTGTCTGGACCTAATTGAATGGAATTACATTGAACCAACTACCTTGCCAATTTTCTTGAATGACAACATGGTGTCCCAATACCTCAGTGTGGTTGAACCTTCTTCTATCAGAGAATATCAGGAAGAAATGATCAAAGGGAGCATCCAAACTTCTAATCTGAGAAAAAAAGAAAAAAAAAAGAAAAAGAAAAAGAAAAAGAAAAAGGAAAAGAATCAAGTGTTGAAAACCAATTTGTGGCAACATTAGATCAAGAAAAAAACAAAGAAATAAAGGATGTTTCTAGAGGTGAAAACCCAACTGAGGCACCTATGGAAGGGAGTTTGGATGTTCTACCAGAACACTATGAAGAAAGATCTCTGATCTTAATTGAGCCAATAGAAAAGATAAACATTGGATTAGAAATAGAGCCGAAGTTCATCCACTTAGTAGCATCCTTATCTAGCAAAGAAAGGACATAATTCATTAAGTTCTTTAAAGAAAGACAAGTTAAATTTGCATGGTCTTATGATGATATGCTAGGTTTAGACCCAAATATGATAATGCATCATCTAAATATCAAGGAAGGAGCCAAACCTATTAAGCAAAAGCTAACGAAGATGCACCCTCATATAGCATTACTTGTCAAAGTTGAGTTAGAAAAACTATTGAAGGTGGGGTTTATAAGGGCCATTGATTATGCACAATGGATCTCAAATATAGTGCCAGTATCAAAAGCAAACAAATCCATTAGAATCTGTACGAACTTTAGAGACTTAAACTTGGCATGTCCTAAGGATGATTTTCCACTTCCGAGTATTAATGCCATTGTAGATCTAATGGTGGGGCACTCTATGTTCTCACTCATGGATGGATTTAGTGGTTATAATCAAATCAAGATAGCACTAGAAGACCAAGATAAAACTACCTTTACATGTGCATGGGGTACCTTTTGTTGGAATGTCATGCCTTTTGGCTTGAAGAATGCAGGTGCAACCTATCAAAGAGTAATGACCACAATATTTCATGATATGATGCATAAATTCATGGAGGATTATGTGGATGACATATTAGCCAAATCTCATTCAAGAAAAGAACACCTTCCAATTTTGGAAATTTTTTTTGAAAGGCTAGAAGAATTCAAAGTGAGACTCAACCCAAAGAAATGTGCATTCGGAGTTCAATCCGGCAAACTCTTAGGCTATATTGTATCTACCAAAGGGATAGAGGTGGATCCCACTAAAGTAAAGGCTATAATGGAAATGGAAGCACCCAAGAACATTAGTTAGATGTGATCTTTACAAGGAAGGATCTAATCCATTAGGAGATTTATCTCCCAATTAGAGGAAAAATGCCATAATTTCACCCAAATCTTGCATAAGGATACAATCTTTAAGTGGGATGACAAGTGTGAAGAAGCCTTTAATCTATTAAATAAATATCTTATGAACCCACCAATATTGATGCCACCTATTAGAGGTAAGCCCTTGATCCTATACATTTCAGCAATGGAGAATTCATTGGGGGCACTTTTAGCACAAGAGGATGAAACAGGAAAAGAGAAGGCAATCTACTACATTAGTAGAACCTTAGTCAAATATGAGCTAAACTATACATTTATGGAAAGGGCATGCTTAGCTGTAGTTTTTGCTTCACAAAAATTATGCCATTATATGCTAGCCCACGAGATAAGGCTCATTGCTAAGATTGACCCTTTGAAGTATCTACTAAGAAAAACAACATTGAATGGAAGACTAGAAAAGTGGGTGATGATACTAAGTGAATTCGACATAGAATATGTTGATAGAAAATCAATCAAAGGACAAGTCATTGTGGACCAATTAGCAAAAGTGCCACTTCATGATGATCATCCTATACAAATTGAATTCCCAGATTCAGAGATTGTGAATGTTGAGGCAAAAACATGGCAACTTTATTTTGATGGTTCCTACACCCATCATGGATCAGGAGTGGGCATACTTATCATCACTCCTCAGGGCTCTACTATCCCAAAATCCTAAAAATTGTGAATTCAATGCACAAACAATATAGTAGAGTATGAAGCATTGGTTATTGGAATGAAGCTGGCATTAGAGTGGAAAGTGATAGAATTAAAAGTGTATGGAGATTCACAATTGGTCATAAATCAAGTTAATGAAGAATATCAAATAAAGGATGACAAATTGGTACCCTACAAAACCATGGTGGACAATCTCAAGAAGTTTTTCATACTCATTACATTTCAGCAAGTGCCAAGAGAAAAGAACAAAGAAACAGATGCCATGGCAACCTTAGCTTCACTTTTGTAGACACCTGATCAGAATGCTAGATATGAGTTCTTGGTAGAAGAAGTAATTCAACCCACATATGACCCAACCCACCCTCACACCATTTTCTTGCTAACTACAAATGAATCACCCTGGTATGGCCCAATTTATACTTACTTAAAGGATCAAATCATTCCCTTGAACCAAACTGGAAACCAAAAGAAAAGCTTCATTTGTCAAGCCACCAAATACACTATAGTTTCTGAAACATTGTATCAAAAAAGTCTTGACAGAATTCTCCTTAGGTGTTTAGAAGAGGATGGATCAAATTTAGCCTTACGAGAAATTCATGAAGGAATTTGTGGATCACACTCAAACGGATTATCCCTAGCCAAGAAACTTCTAAGGATAGGATATTTTTGGCCTACCATGGAAAAAGATTCATGTGACTTTGCAAAAACTTCTAAGAAATGTCAATTCCATGGGAATTTGATACATGCATCTACACAAGAACTTCATCCTATGAAAACACCATGGCCATTTTATCAGTGGGGGCTAGACCTAATAGGGATGATTTATCCACCATCTTTGAATGGTCATAAATTTATCATCACAGCAACTGAATATTTTACTAAGTGGGTGGAAGCTATACCCCTATCAACTGCAATAGGCAAACAAATTTCTTTGTTTATCCTTAGTCACATAATTTGTAGATATGGCATACCTCATTCCATCATAACGGATAATGCAAGGCATTTCAAGAACAAAGACTTAATGAAATTATGCACTAAGTTTCACATGATTCATCATTCCTATTCAATCTATTACCCTCAAGGTAATGGACAAGCTGAAGCAACAAACAAAAATATCTTGAAAATTTTGAAGAGAATAGTGGATAATTCAGGAAGGTATTGGCACATCAAGATAAACCCAACCTTGTGGGCTTATAGAACTAGTATTAGAACGCCAACAGGAGCTACACCTTTCTCCTTAGTCTTTGGCACATAAGCAGTATTGCCTTTAGAGGTAGAACTTCCATCTTTGAGAATATCTATGCATGCGTTGATCAATGAAGAAGACTATAGGGTTGCAAGGCTACAAGAACTAGAACTTTTAAATGAAAAATAAAAGAAAGCATTTGATCACTTGAAGGTTTACCAAAATAGGATGTCAAGATCTTACAATAAACACATCAAGCCAAGGACATTTCAAATAGGGGATTTAGTTTTGAGAGAAAATCCCAAGAACCAAGCAGAACGAGAGAAGAAGGGAAAGTGGGAAGAAAACTAGTTAGGACCATTTCTCATTGTTGAAGATTTTGGGACCGGTACATACAAGCTAGCAGATTGTGATGGAGAGGAGCTACAAGAACCAATGAATAGCATACATCTCAAGAGGTTCTATATATAAGGTAGATGAAAGAGTATAAAGAGTATAAGATGAGGTGCATCATATTTATTGTACATAGTGAAAAGAGATCCTGAAAAGACCAAAACATTGGAAAAGTAGAAAAGATCAAAAACAGTGAAAAATTGAGCATGAAGAAAGAAAAAACATTCATATATGATCCTCAAAAATGAAAAAATGAGAAAAATACAAAAATACAAAAAAATAAAAAAAGAAGAAAAGTTCCTTAGTGAAAATCTAGCAAATAGGCACCTTGGTAGCAAAAAAAGAGAAAATCTTTAAAAATAGAAAAAAGAGCTAGATCCATTCAATCGGAGAAAACATGGTAAATAGGCACCATTGAAAGTACAAGTCAGTCGCATACCTAGAAGGTCACCTTGTAATTATTGCATTCGCCAGCATTTGTACATATTGCATAATAAAAACCCACAGTTGCATTTGCAAATACCTCAAGATTCTGGTCACCTGATTGAAAAATTGTCCTAAGTCCCACAAATGAAATCAATATCAAACTGGGGGCAATCTACTCCAAAGGAGAAAGGATTCATCAAAACAAGCTTTATTAAATCAGAGAATCAATTCATCACACTCGAAAGAGGAACACGTAATCAAATCTACATCTCAATCCAACTTGAGCCTAAAATGAAAAATTGATACAAGAACTCAAATGACCTTATCTTTATCAGGATTAAAAGTATGAAATGGATGGAACTACACTTGAACTATGGATTTGAAAAACATGGAAAAATTTTCTAAGTGTTGACTCAATTGATGAAATCATGTCTTTCTAGCAAGTCGATGAAAGTTTTAGACTAGACAAGCTATGAGGAAAGAATGATATTTTCTTGATTTCTGAATGACTGTCTTAAAATCAAAGTTTCAAATCATGTATTATTTGTCTAAGGATGTGATCATCAAAGAATCATCGAGGACTTGTATATACGATAAAACTAAGATTTCTACTTGTTTACGCAAACGGATACCTTGGCTTTTGATCTTCAATATCATAATACCAAAATCCACTTGCAACATAGAATCTGACAAAATTGGTATTCACACTCTCATGATTGGCTTCAATCAGTGATAGTCGTATCGAAGAGACCGATGGGAAAGCAAACAAAGAGGTAAAAAATATTCATATCATCATAGTTAAACTAGTGATAGTTGTACTAAAATGGGATTCCAAAAGCGCTCAATGATGATTATAAGCTCCAAATTTTGAATAATGACAGTTAGCTGCATTCATTTTAGATTAAGTGCATTGTATATATTTTTTTTCCTTACTTAGCTTAATTTGCAAGAAGGGAGATTAAATAAAAAAGGGGGTGTGTGCAAATCAAACAATCAAAAGATCATCAAAATCCAATTATATAGGATCGAGTGTGTTGGAAATTAAAAAAAAAAGTGCATTGCATTAGGTTACTTGCATTAATTAAATCATTATCATTTAAGTCTTGCATTAATTTAGATGTGTCCAACATTTGAATTATTAGGATCATACATTATTAGGTTCATCATTATCATTAAAGTTCACGCATGAGGAAGGTCATTAGCAACATCAAACTGCATCCATAACATTGCATTAAGGAAAAATCATTACATTCATTAAAATCATTCATTACAAACATCTCATTCATAATAGTACCATTCATACATATATCATTGAAATACCATCATTGCTTCACATCTACATATCAAAAGCAATAGATTCATTATCCATCTAATATCCATCAAAAACATAAAGTAAATAAAAAGTATACATAGCATTTATCTATTCTATGTCATATATAAGACAACCATTTCACCATCATTGGAACATATGCATGTATGCACCCTAAAATGGTTGTCTAGACTTTGGGCCACATTTATTAATTTATCAATTTCTTGAATCAATGCTTTGCAATTTTCAAATCAATTCCTTGATCAAATCGCAATTAAATCAATAATTCAAATATTTCTAAGGTTTGATCATTTCATCAATAATTTTGTTTAATTAAAAGAAATATTTTCTTTTAAATAAATAAAATAGACTTATTTAATTAAAAGAAATATCTTAAATGAAATAATCTTATTTAATTAAAATCTCTTTTAATTGAATGATTTTATCTTATTTAATTAAATATTTCTCTCTTTATTAAATAAACTTATCTTATTTATTTAAAAAATAATTCCTCTTTTAAATAAATAAAATCCTCAATTAAAGCAAAATTTGTGATGGAAAAGGAAATAAATCAAATAAAAATAAAACAAATATCCTTTTCATGATTCTTTCAATAATTTCATCAATAAATTTTATTTAATTAAAAGAAATATTCTCTCTTAAATAAATAAAATAACCTTATTTAATTGAAAAAGAAATATCTCTTAAATAAAATAATTTTATTTAATTAAAATCCATTTTAGTTAAATAATTTTATCTTATTTAGAATAATATCTCTATTTTAATTAAATAATGTTATCTTGTTTAATTAAAAGAGAATCCTTCTTTTAAATAAATAAATAAAATCTACTTAAAGCTCTTTGTGATGAAAAAAAGGAAACAAATAATTAAAAATTAAAAAAATCCCTTTTCTCTCCACACTTTCTAAAAAATGAGTTTTATTTCCTCTTTTTGGATTTATCCCACATTGATCTTGAGGATGCATTCTCTTCCACATTTTCTTATATAAGGAGCCCTCTCCTCATTTCAGATCCCAGAATTTTCATACTATTGTTATGCTGGAGGTTTGGAGAGCAATCTTGGAAGAAGCTTTTGAGCATTTGGAGCTTGGATATTTGAGACTTCTTTCTTCTTGTCTTCTTCTCTCATGCCTCATCAAAATCCATAATTTAGATTAGTATTGTATTTACATAATAGTTTAAATTCATGTTTCCTTTCATTGTTCTAGCTTAATCCACATAGCATAATTAGCAAGGATTTGTAATATTTTCATTTCAATAGAATAGTTTACTTTCTTGCGTTTTTATCATCTAGACTAGTTTTCATTTGCATGCAATAACTTGGTGATCATGGAGATTAGCATGCTTTCTATTCATCTTTGAATCTCTCATTTCTTGGTGTACTTGCATGGGCATAACTAGGTCAATCTGAGGGTCTCTAATACAAACCCTTGCACTCTAGGAATAGAGAGTTGTGAATCGCTATTTGAGACTTCATTGTTGAGTGATTTTTAATGTAATGATTCACAGAAGGGTGACATATTTCTATCACACATATTTGGCACCCACCGTGGGGCAACTCACTTTTACATGCTAGTTTTGATTATTTTTGGAGCTAACCCCCTTCTGCAGATTTGCTTGGAGACTAAAACCTTATATTTTCATAGATTTGATCATATCTCCCAAACGGCTTGGTTTTTTGGTCTAAAAATATTTTTGCAAGTTGATGACATATCAGAGAAGCTTCAATAAAAAATTTAGAATTTTTTGAAGTATTTTTTATTTTTTATAATTTTTTCTTGATTTTTCATAAAAAATTAATTTTTGGTGCAAATTAACATATTTTTTAGAAATTTTTACATTTTCAGAAATCTCTTCAAATTATATAGGGGGTCCATTCTTTATGTTTTGAATTTGGATGCAATATCATAGCTCTAATAATTGATTTACAAAAACTAGTTTGTTTTGGTAAAATGGGTCTCTAGGGCACAAATGAAGAGCTTTTTAAAAAAAATTTACATTTTTGGAAAGCTCACTATTTTTTAGCAAGGGTCTTTGTTTTTTATTTCCATTTTTTGGCAAAAATCATATCAAAAAAATCAGATCTTGTTGACTAGGTCAAATGCAAAAAAATAAAATTTTGTGATGAGTATGCACTTATTTTTCATTGTTCAATTCATGATATGAGTTGTCATTTGGATTATTTGCTAGCTATTATTGCTCCTAAAAATTTATTTTTAGATCTAACCCTAGGGTTTGCATAAGTTGGATATACATTGCATATCTTGTTTGCTTGTTTGCTTGTTGGAGAGTTCGTGGCTTGCTTGCACAAAAAAAAGCTCAACAAAAATCTACTAAGCATGTTGCATTGGACTTGAGGTATTTTGTTCAATCTCTATAACATTTGAATTTTGGAATAAAATGAATCTCTCAAGTGCCTAGCTTGAGTGTTTATCGCTTTCATAAACAACATTTCAATTTTGGGACTTTAAAAAGGATATAGATTTATTTATGCATAAGTGTTTCACATAGATAAGTAGGCCCTATTAACACTATTCATGGTTCTTGAGAGAGTGGGTTTCCAGTGAAACTCTTCTCAATGAGAGAACCCTTATAGGTAGGGAGGTTACTAGAACTATCTTTGTGTTCTACTGGATTTTTAGTCTTTGGCTTTTTGATTGATGCATTCTCTCTCCGGAGAGGTTGATAGATCATGAGTTATTGACATTACGAATCTTAGCAAGATAGTTTTAGTATTAGCGTGTCAGAATGAATCTATCTTCTATGTTTGGGTGAAGAGAAAAGGATAGAAGATTATGCTCTACTCCCTTTTTGGGTAGTAAC
The DNA here is from genome assembly GCA_027943335.1 of Chamaecyparis obtusa. Lineage (NCBI taxonomy): Eukaryota > Viridiplantae > Streptophyta > Pinopsida > Cupressales > Cupressaceae > Chamaecyparis > Chamaecyparis obtusa. The sequence goes on along the minus strand of BSBK01003767.1, from coordinate 1,911,596 downwards.
AAAAACTCAGACCCTTGGATCTAAGCCAAGTCCCCATGTGGTCCTTGTTGTGAATCACCTTTTAGAGAGGGTTAACCATAGTGGACATTCCCTTCATTGGGTAAACCACATTGATGGAACCTCAAGTGGTAATAGCCACTTTTGCCATGGTAGTGACAATCGATATACAAATGTCCTTGTGGAAGAAATCTCCACGGGTACAGTTTCTTGATGGGTTGTTAGATCTCCTCAGCATCTCCAATTGATTAATTTCTTAGAATGTGTCAAACCCCAATGTGCCTGGATTGGAGTTTTCCTTCTTGAAATTGTAAAAGTTGCAGAGTCAAGCCATTATTAAAAACCATAGTGCAGCCAAATTTTTCTTTCTAGGACTCTGTGTGTGATTGGAAAAACATTTTGGAGAACATATAGAAGTAGCATCTTTAAGGAATAGCATACTAAGCCAATATTCATGTTCATGAGCAAGGTTGCCTTGTCCCTTGCCCATTGTTTGAAGATGTTTACTTCCTTGAACTCCATGGTTGTTGTTTTATGTGCTTGACAAATGCTGGAAATCTGTTAATGTACCTGGTTAATCTTTTAAAACAAACAAAAAAATTGAGTTCCTGAGTTTACAAATTTGCTGATTAAGTGGCCTAATCCTATTTCATTGCCTGGTTGTGTACATTCTCGCGTGAGCCTGGTATTTTCTTGCATGATATTTCATTTCCTCGCATGATCCCAGGTGTTTCCTCATGTGGGATTGCATTCCCTCGAGCAAACCTATAACCTGGTTTGTCAAAATAGTGAGCTATTTTTGATCATTTCCATTCCTCCTTGGTCAGTTCCACGTCAGACCTTAGGTGTCGTGTCATGTTGCTTAATATCCAAATGAACTCAAATGGTATCAAATTTCACAAAATGACTCTTGGTCTTCTTTCTTCCACATCTCCCATGTCTTCCTAGTCTCCCATTTCTGTCATTTTTCTTCTTCCATCATGCTTCTTCCTCTTCTTCCTAAACTCTTCATGTCTTCTTGATTCTTTTCCTCTTTTTATCTAGTCTACCTTCTTCTATTCATCTCTTCTATTCATTTCTTCCATGCTTGATTCTTCTTCTTCCAGAACCATAAATTTCAACTAGCTTGCTATGGAACCTCTCTTGAAAATAGATGATCTTGAACTCATTGCTCAATTTGAAGAGTATCATTCTTCCAAAACTCTCATGGATGGTAAATTTATGACAAAAATACAAGAGCAATCGAGTAAATAATAGGCCTTTTCTAGAATCATGCTCATGATCATGTCATGACCTCCTTTTTCCAAATGTTCTTCATCTTCCAAGTCTTCTCATCATTCCTCATCTTCCAAGTCCTATCATGAATCTTCTAAATATTATTCACCTTCTTCATCTTCGAAGTCTTATCATGAATCTTCTAAACATTACTCATCTTTCTCATCTTCCAAGTCTCCTCATGACTCTTCTAGAAATTATTCACATTCATCATCTTCCAAGTCTTCTTCCTCCACTAGGTCTTCACTTTCCTCTTCTTTACGATCTCGTTCCTCTTCTACTTCTCCCAAGAGTCTTACTCCTTGTCTCAAGACATACCATGATGAGCAATATGATAGCCCTTGTGATACCTCTCCCATGAAGAGTGACACACCCATCTTTGATGACTATGATGACTATGATGATGGACAATGTAATGATACTTATGACACCTCTATTCCTAAGAGTCCTTCTCGTCGTGTGCTCGTGCTTATTGGAAAAGGGTCATCACATTGGATAGATCGTGATGGTGATCCATATGACTCTAATTTTGAAAGAGACTTTGATGATTTCTATGAACAATACCTAGATGATACATCTACTTCACTTGAGGAAGAGAAAGCTCAATGCGCTGACTATAAATGTAAATACTATAAGAATCTTTCCTCTAAGAAATCTCATGCTGAAAATAAAGATTACACTCTCGAGCAAGATCATGTTAATGTTGAACCTTTGTCTTGTGATGATTCCCTTCCATCCCCTACTTCCTCCAATACCCATGCATTTCCTAAAGCTTCCGAGTCTTCCAAATCTGTCACAAATCCTTCATCCAACAAAGATCCTAATGCTTTTTATGCAATTCCCTATAGTTATCCTCAAAGGCTACCTCTTAAAGAAACTCAAGCTAACCTTCACTTGGCTGCAAATACTTTCAATAATGCTAAACCTAAAGAGCCTAAGCTTTTATGCACTACAATGTCTACTTTAGCTAGTCCTTCACCATCTTTTCCAAAGTCTTTCATACAATCCCAACATGCTTCCTTGTCCTTAGAAGTGGCTCCATGTCAAGAGGACTCCAAAAATGATAAAGAAAAGAACATAAAGAAAGATCAAGATCAAGAACCCGCCATGTCATCCACTCCTTTTCCCAACATCTCTTATCTACTTCAGGGTTCTTTTGATCCTACATGCCCTTTCTCATGCATTCCACTATGTCTTAAGTCTTCTCCTAAGCAAGATCAAACTACTACTTACACCGTTGAGCTTATTGACAATCAAAATAACCTTACCCCACTTGCGATTTCCAAAGATGATACTTCCATTAAGGTTGGTATAAATGGTGTTATTACTTCTAATGTTAAGCCTATTGAAAATTAAGAGAAAAAATATGCACTTATGCTATCCAAATATCCTTGTCAAGATCAAAGTCTTCCATCTTCTTGTTCTACCACTCCATGTTCGCTTCAACTTTCTACTCTTCCTAAGTCTTTGCAAGTTGTGAACAATCCTATCAAAGAAGGTTCTCCTATTCAAGATGTTCATGATCCTATTGAAAATCCTAATGCTCACTCTAAAGATGCTGATGTCCTTGGTTGTCATATAGATGTTGATGAACTTATTTATTATCCTTTTGTGTCTTCCACATCCATCCTTGGACCTCCTCCGCTAATACTAAAGACTTCACACCTTCCTTCCATATTGGGCCCTTATGTCCCTTCACTTCCCCTCCTAACTCTCCTAATTTGTCACCCATTTTAGGTCCTTACGTTCCTCCATCTCCTATCTTTCCTCAAGATAAACATAGATGCATACCCTTGAATCCCTTTCATTCACCCACCCATCTAAACCAGTCATATTCTCCCTTTTCTTCCACAAGTCCCAAGTCTTTTGGAAGTAACTTGAATGCTCAATACAAGAAAAAGATGCAATACAAGAATCTATCAAAAAAAGAAGATCACCATGTCTCCTCTAATCGACATGGGGGCATAAAGTCAAAAGAGATATCTAAGAAGAAAACTACAAGACAAGTATGGGTTCCAAAATCTATCATTAAAGATATTCTCTCTAAATCATCAAAAGGAAATGAAAAGCCTATGGCTATATGGATTCCAAAGTCTCTCTTGAAAGAGTCTCATGTTGAACAAAAAGTGAAGTTGACATTCAAGCTTCCAAAGGCTTCCACTTCATCTTCTTCCAAAAACAATCTTTCATTCCATGTGCCTAAACTGCAATCTTTGCTATCCATTTTCCATATTCCTTCATGTATTCCTTCATTCATGTTTCCTCCATCCTCTCGCCACCCTTCAAGGTGTGTGTTGATGTGGATCTTTCCTTCCTTTCCATCTAACCTTTCACAATCCTTCCATTCATTATCCTTCTACCTTCTATTCTTTTTCTTCATTTGCCTATTCCTCCTATCTTCCAACCTCACTTGCTTTACATAAAATCTTATCCTCCATTTTTTTCTCTTTCATCATCCTTTCCCTATCAGCATCTTTGAGCATATCATTTTGAATCCTTGGCATATCATGGTTTATCCTTTCAAGGGGCATTATCTAAAAAGCTTGCCTTCTTCCCAAAAAATTCAAAAAGAAAAGAAAGAAAAAAAAATGAAAAAATTGAAAATGTGCCTTGGTGGAAACTTGGAAATAGGCGCCTTGGTAGCAAAAGTAAAGAGAAATAAATTTGTCCTGTGGTGAAAACCACTCTCTTGTGGCACTTTGGATAAGTACCATGATGAAAACCTGGCAATCAGGCATCATGCGTAGTTCTCCTACATATTTCATCCATTCCATTCCATCTTTGATCTTGGCAATGTTGACCTATACATGAACATTTGGCTATCTTGTGAGCTATCTTATGATGATCTTGCTTTCATTCCATTCATGTTTAGCCTTCATATTTTTTTTCCTCCATTCATTCTAGTCTTTCTCTATCATCTTCCCCTTTGGTCTTGATCTAATAAAAAAGAGTAAAACACAATGCTATGAAGCCTCTTGACATGTCTACTCCTTTGGACTGCATCCTTTCCTTCGTTTGCATTACACTTTTGTGACTTATCCTATGCTAGCCTTTCATTGCTTGTCCAAATGTGCTTTACATGACAATTTTTCCCTAGCTTGGGTACTCTTGAGGAGTTTTCCCTTGAGGATTTCTTCCCTTCATTCTCCTTCATTTTCTTGTCTTCCATCTCTTCCACCAGCTTGCTAATCCCTCTTGTCCTCCACCTTGCTAGACATTGGGACTACACAATGTGATCTTGCTTGGGAGTGTGATGCCTGTTCTGTCTGGGGGCATCCTTTGTACATATTTATTGATCTTGAAAAAAATACCAAAAAAATTCATATATGATGCTGAAAAAATTCTAAAAATTGGAAAATATCCTAAAAAAAGAGCAGTGAAAACCTAGCAATAGGCGCTTTGATGTCTCACAAAAAAAAATCAAAAAATTCAAAAATTCAAAAAAAAAATAGAAAAAGTGCCTTGGTGAAAACTTGGAAACAGGCACCTTGGTAGCAAAAATATAAAAAGTTCTGAAAAAAAAAATTAAAAAAAAATTTAAGTGGTGAAAACCTGGAAATGGGCACTACTTGAGGCCTTCGCACCTTTATTTCTTATCATGCATCCTCGACACTTAGCCTTTCTCCATCTTGCCTTGTCCTTGTTACCTTGGTTTGGAATTGGTCTTTGTCTTTGTCTAGGGGTCATACCTATGTTAGCTTTGGTCTCTTGGATATGACAGTCCTTAGGACACCACCCCAACTATGTTTTTCAACACAACCCTTGACATCGAGTGTTTTTCAACACTTATCAGTTTGGTCTTACCCAGTTTTGTCATGTGATTTTACCTGCTTGCAAGAATTTGAACCTTATCCTCGGAACTCAGTATCAGTGAACACACTTAAATTTTTAAACACAACACTTAATACTTGAGCTATGTCATGATCTTTTCTTTGTGTGTTGACTATTATTGATTTTCGTTGAGTATCCTTGTCTAATAAGTCTCTCCATGACACATAGCTAGAGGACTTGGGGCATGGGGCATGTTTTTGTTGCTTTCTTCTTATAGGTGTGCTCTCGAAGCTCTTGAGTGTCTCTTATTATTCCCTTGACACACTTAGGAGGTTTGAGGCATCATCCTTGACTGTTTTTGCACAACCATTCTTATAGTCATCCTAGCATCTATGCCTTGATGTGAGAGTGGTTTTGCTACATTAAATTGGGTAAGCTAACATCGAAGTCATCTTGACCTTTATGTCTTTGATGCTTATGTTAGAATCTTTCCACATTCCAATCTGATATAAATCATATTCATATCTTCATAGTTGCGCTTGTGACTAGTGATGATTGGGTGATTTTCTGATGTCCATTAATAATGACCCAATGATGAAAATAAGTTCTTTACATTCTCTAATGAATGATGAACATAAAATCCTATGTTACAGTTGCCCTATTGCAAGTACACCTTTGCATTTTCATGTAGCTTGCATTGTTAGACTTCATGATTAATTTTCATTTTTAGGCTGCATTATGAGTTTGAGAGGGTTTTCCTTCATCTTTCTTGTCAACTTTTAATCAACTGTGATCATGTTTTGATCTTCATTTCCTTATCTTCTTTCATGATCTCAATCAAAATTTTCTATCTTAAACAGTTGATTGATTTTGGGGCATGCTCTTTCTTGAGGCAAATTTTTTCTTCTCTCCATTTCTTTCCATCTCTTCCAAACTTCTATTTTGCTTTCATCCCACTTCTTTTCTTCTAATTCAACCTTGGGGCATAATCTTTCATGCTTAATGATCTACCTTGGTTCTGTGATCCTTATCTTCCATCTTACATCAAGAACCTTATCTTTAGTTTGATCTGATCAAAATTATCAATTTATTGTTTCTCCTCTATCTCATTTTGATTTTGACCATGAGGGGGTAGTACCTATCAAACTTCAATCCTTAATTCAGCTTTATCAAACCTATCAATCAAACATTGCTCGAGACTTAACAATTACCTATTTACAGGGGTGTTGGCCTTGTCTTTTTCAAATCACCTTATGTTTGTCTTGCTATGTTCACATCCGTCGAACACACATCTGGGTTGTTTTGTGATCCCAAATCAATCTCACATTTCAATTCCATTCTTTGACCACATGTGATCCCAAATCGATCTCACATTAGTCAAAGAGGGGCAAATGTATGCACCCTAAAATGGTCGCTTAGACTTTGGGCCCCATTTATTAATTTATCAATTTCCTGAATCAATGCTTTACAATTTTTAAATCAATTCCTTGATCAAATCTCAATTAAATCAATAATTCAAATATTTCTAAGGTTTGATCATTTCATCAATAATTTTGTTTAATTAAAATAAATATTTCCTTTTAAATAAATAAAATAGGCTTATTTAATTAAAAGAAATATCTTAAATGAAATAATCTTGTTTAATTAAAATCTCTTTTAATTGAATGATTTTATCTTATTTAATTAAATATTCCTCTTTTTATTAAATAAACTTATCTTATTTATTTAAAAGATAATTCCTCTTTTAAATAAATAAAATCCCCACTTAAACCAAAATCTGTGATGGAAAAGGAAATAAAAGAAAAATCTTTTTCCTGATTCTTTCAATAATTTCATCAATAAATTTTATTTAATTAAAATAAATATTCTCCCTTAAATAAATAAAATAACCTTATTTAATTTTAAAAAAATCTCTTAAATAAAATAATTTTATTTAATTAAAATCCTTTTTAGTTAAATAATTTTATCTTATTTAGAATAATATCTCTCTTTTAATTAAATAATAGTATCTTGTTTAATTAAAAGAGAATCCTTCTTTTAAATAAATAAAAAAAATCTACTTAAAGCTCTTTGTGATGAAAAAAGGGAAACAAATAATTAAAAATAAAGAAAATCCCTTTTCTCTCCACACTTTCTAAAAAATGAGCTTTATTTCCTCTTTTTGGATTTATCCCACATTGCTCTTGAGGATGCATTCTCTTCCACATTTTCTTATATAAGGATCCCTCCTTCTCATTTCAGATCCCAGAATTTTCATACTATTGTTATGCTGGAGGTTTGGAGAGCAATCTTGGAAGAAGCTTTTGAGCATTTGGAGCTTGGATATTTGAGACTTCTTTCTTCTTGTCTTCTTCTCTCATGCCTCATGGCAATCCATAATTTAGATTAGTATTGCATTTACATAATAGTTTAGATTCATGTTTCCTTTCATTGTTCTAGCTTAATCCACATAGCATAATTAGCAAGGATTTGTAATATTTTCATTTCAATAAAATAGTTTACTTTCTTGCATTTTTATCATCTAGACTAGTTTTCATTTGCATGCAATAACTTGATGATCATGGAGATTAGCATGCTTTCTATTCATCTTTGAATCTCTCATTTCTTGGTGTACTTGCATGGGCATAACTAGGTCAATCTGAGGGTCTCTAATACAAACCCTTGCACACTAGGAATAGAGAGCTGTGAATCACTATTTGAGACCTCATTGTTGAGTGTTCTTGAATGTAATGATTCACAGAAGTGTGACACATTTCTAGCACACAATGCATACATGAGAAAATTCCATTCTACAAAAATAAAACAAAATCATATAGAATCATATAGCTACATATCATAAGAAACATCTGGAAAGAAATCCAACACATGATGACATCATATATAGTCAAATCAATCAAAGTATCAGAGTCCATGGTACCATCATCATAAATGAGCAAGAAATAAAACTCTATAACATGATCATCAAGAAAGCAATATCTAGAGATTAGTGTCCAATCACATATCAAAGTATCAACAAATAAATAAACATCAACCGGTCAACCATGATACAACATAAATCCAATGTCTCAATGATAAAAGGGAAAAGAACACCCATGAATATAGAGAAATGCTCAAGCAATGGAATCACCACCATAATTAGCATTCTCAAGCTCAGGTGCACTATCTGGTGGATGGCTCAAACTAGCCTGTAACCCATACTGACTCATAGCTTCCATAAATGACTATATCATAGAACTCATCTATGAAACCTACTACTGAATAGAAGATATCTGAGTCTGCAAGGAAGCAACATCCGATGCTAAGGTGGGGGCAAAACCCTGAGCTGTAGCAGACTATGGAAGTGGAGTATAAGAAGAGGGAGTAGATGAAGATGGATCACCCAATAGGGGAACAAACTGAGAAGAAGAAGGATGTGACAAAGATGAAGGCATCGAAGCAATACCATGTGCCTAAATGGTAGGAACAATAGAAGGAATAATAGGAGGAATGACCTGCTGAGCAAGAGGAACCTGTGCCTAATCAAGCAACACTTGTACAATCTCTACATCAACAGCTCTTTATCATCTAACATGAGGCCTCTGTATAGAAAATCTAGCCACTTGATGTAAAAGCCTATCAACCCATCCACCTCCACCCTGATCACCAGCTCTAGGAGGAATAGGAGCAGTAGCTAACACTAGTATCTGTATATGACTTGCTCTCACTCCGTGACAACCCTTTCATCCACGTCGACCCCTGATCCTCCCACGACCGCCACCTCCATCATCATCTCCATCATCATCATCATCACCCCCATCCTCATCAGCTCCATCATCTCCATCGGATAACTCCTTAATGCTAGGAATCCTCTCAGTAGGATCAGTAAATCTAGGAAAAGGATACCTATGTAGCCATGCACCATACTCATCTATAATGCCAGCATCCATCACCTATTACCTAGGGTTCCAGGGACAATACCCTAGATCCCGAATCTCTCAAATAGATGTGCCATAATCAACACAAGGGCCCCATAATGATCTCTCAACCTGAACATGAGTATACATCGCTACACCCTGAGGCATATCCTAAATGCGCTCATACTGATGGAACACACAGCGGAAGCAAAATCTCTCAATCAAGAAAGTAGACTGACCAATCATCCAACAATGACAAAACATATATGAAAGCTCACTATCATCCTCTGGCCAAGTCTCACATCCAAGATAGGGCCTCCAAATGATAGTATCCATGTCATCTATCGGACATCACCAGTAATCAAGCTTACCCATATGGGTCTGCTTGATAATACCACTGTACATCCATGCAAATGGCCAACCAGCCAGATGATCTCAAGCAGTCATAGGACATGTCACCAGGAGGTGCTCCCAAGTCCACAGCTGTAATAAAATGGCTCCAATAGTCAAAGTAGTGGAACGTCTGTACACGACAATGTGCAGCTCATGATATAACTATGCTAATAAATAGGAACCCCAATCGAAATGATGAGGATCTGCCATCAAATCCTCTAAAATCAGACCCCAAACAACAACAAATCCATGTCCACACCGGTCTGGAAGTAGGAAGCCACCAATAAGAGTACCAAGAACAATAGGTAACATAGGGAATGAAATGAACTGGGCCCACTGAATATGTTGATCACCAATGGAAGCATCACCAAATACTTAGCGACAGGCTAAACCATCATACACAGTATCATAGTATAAAAGCTCTCCTCTAGTAGGCAACCGAAGAAGATGATACACATCCTCAGGGGTGATGGTTATCTCACCCATAGGAAGATGGAATGTGTTATGGTCTGAGTGCCAATGCTAAGCCATAACAGTAATAAGGCCCGATTCACACGGAATCAAGGAAGATATAGAAGGAACGACAGACCACACTGGGCAATGTCTCGATGGTCGGCAACACTCAGAGTAGGAATCATGTCCCTGGACAATGAATAAGATCTACGAATATGTAAAGAACCAAGCTCTAACTACAAAAAGCAAGATTAAACACGTCAGAAAGGAAATAAAAAATTATTGGGATTATTGTAAGTTGATCAAAAATTCATCAACACTTATCAAAACCATAATCAATTTTCATGTTTCTACATAGATAGAACATAAATTTTATCTTCACCCATCATCTGAATCTAGACGGACGACGAATATCCTAACTATAACTGAACCCTAACTGGCACCTTTCAACTTGGTATAAAATCTCAAAAATTGGGAACATAAACCTGACAATTGATTAACGATGTCGACAAAATTGCAACTTGGTCAAAAATCTAAAAATCTAAAATTTTGCATAGCAAAAGCACTGATTTATTGAACAAAAGTGGCAAACATTGAAAGTGCTGCCTAAAGGAGTAAAAGCGAACATCTATATTGCAAAAGCAGCAAAAAATTCAAACGTGCCCAAATGCACATCAAAAGCGCTCTTAAAAGATGTAAAAGTGCGAAAATTAAGCTATAGCACAGGTTAAAGTTGCAAAAGTGCTAAACCTAGGCAAAAGCACGCAAAGAAATTGTAAAAGCATGGAAGGGCTTAAATTTGGTGAGTGAAAGCACCAAAGTGATTTGTGGAAGCGCAGCAAAAAAGTGCAGAAGTGCACATTGAAAGGTGAAAGCACCCTTAAAAGTGGCAAAAGTGCCCATTTAGCGGAAAAAATGAAAAAAGGGCTTCTTAATTAGGAAAAAATTGGAAAAATTTGAAATAAATGTTGTAAATGGAAAAGTGGAAAGGTACAAGTACTCACCGGAGGTCTTGAGCCAGGTAGCCGATGATATCACTAGCATTTCTCAAATCGATGCTCGTGGATAGGGACAGACATCATGAAAAGTGGACAAAGTCAAAAGTCAATGGTAAATGAATAGTAAAAAGGGATTTTGACCCCTTTATATAGGTTTTTGACCTAAAAGGAGGTAAATTTGACCTATGCAAGTACATTATTATCCCATTTGACTTAATAAAATGATGTGATCATCTTAATAATTGACACTGGGGCATTTAAAATTAAACAAATTCAACATCGATATCGGAAATACAAATAAAATTCATCAAAAACTTGAACTTTATCAAAATCAAATGAACAACATCAAACCTGAATCAATCAACAGTCAAATCAAGTATGAATTTTATTTCATTTTCGAGGGGGCATACCATCAGATAATCAAATCTACATCAATAGTAACATCATCAAAAATCAAGAGACCGATGATCAAATCAAAGCAAAAGCTTTTATTAGAAAATTTTTCATCATCAAACAAATGGGGCATCGCATCGAAATCAATCATCACAACAGGTATCATATCAAGATCAATCATTAAATCAAACATCATATCGAGGACCATCATCAGAATGACCATCATATCAAAACGATCATCAAAACCATATCAAGAGAGTTTCATATCAATCATATCTACCTCAACCTATCAAAAGTCAAGATCAACCATCGAAGACATCAAATGAACATCAGAGATCAACCATCAATGAATCAGGTCCTGTCATCAAGCAAGATTAGAGTATTCTTTGAATCAACATGCTTCGCACGTCAACTCAAAGAGGGGCATTTGTAATCACCTGAAAATAGACAAAGATCAAATCAAAGAAAATCAAGTCAAATCAAGGCAAATCAAGGACATAATTGAATCAATTGAATCACAATGCATAATTAGCCAATCAAAATGAAAATCAAGTCTTAATTCGAGATCATTCAAAATTGAGAGCATTTTAATCAAGTGCAATCAAATCAAAATACAATTAAATCAATTAATTGTATAGTCTTGGATTAAATTAAATTCAACCCATTCAAGGGGTACATGGCTAAAATAAATCAATTAAATCAATTAATAAATCCTAATTACTCTCAACAACCACAAAGGGAGGAAAATCAATCAACCAATGAGATTAAAGGAAAGGCATTCATATAGATCAAGCCAAATTCAATCTCATTCACTCAAAGTGAAAAGGAATCTTGACCATTGATCTTGTCTACTTGTCCCAAGCTTTGAGGACACAAAATTTTCTTTGTCTTCAAAGGGTGGAACCAAGGACTCAACCAAGGTTTAACCATGATCAAATACAACTACACCCCCTACCATTGGAAAATCTATAAAAGGAAGGCCTAATTCTTTCATAATTATCATCCACACATCTGAGAATTGCATTGAACCTCTTGCAATTTGAGCTTAGAAAGGCATTTGAGAAGCATTTTAGCATTTCTTTTGATCTAATTGTTAGCAATAGCATTATTATCTTTATCATTCTCATTCTAGGACTGTCATTAATGGAAGCTTGTTGAGAGCTATTCATTAACAATCTTAGTTAGAGAGCCATAGGATGCTCAATTAGTCATTATTTTGTTAAATAGTTCCTCTATTGCTTTGTGGTTGTATTTAGTTACTATTCTCATTTATTGATTAACCTTAATTCTATGAAGGCACTTTCCCTAGTGTACACCTGTCACTTTCTCTTACAAAATAAGAGTTGTATTTGTGAGGAAGATGCTCTTTAGAATGTTTCCAATGTGTTCTTGGAGATGTAGGTAGATCGAATAGGGAAACAGAATATTCCCCTACTCCCTTGGAATTAATTTTACATTTCTTTTCAAATGTGTGCATCATCTCCCTCATTTGTTTGTAGTGGTCCTCTTTAGCTTTATTTTTCTCCTCTTTGGTGGGTTTGAAAAGTTCTACTTTTGGTGTAGATGCTTGATCTGAATTTTCTTTTAAAATTGGACCCTCATAACTCACTTTTTCCTTTCCTTTAGTTGATGTAGTTGAGTTAGTTCGAGGAGGGTTTGAAGTAGAAGTAGTACTTAATGTTAACTTAGGACCATCACCTTTAATGTCTTCAATGGTAGCCCTTGGAATAATCCCTTCTCTGTTATGAGGAATAAATAATTCGTGAAGATGTTTTAGTGCATTGCAATATTGGAAAGGATTTGAATCCCCTCCAATTGTGATTTCCTTACCCATGTATGGAAATTTTATACATTGATGATACATAGAAGGCACCACTTGCATCTCATGTATCCAAAGCCTCCCCAATAAGATATTATAAGTTAATTTCATATCTAAGACTTTGAATTTTGTGTCCTTTTTGACAGGTCCAACTTGAATGGGTAGTATAATCATGCCTTTCGAAGATCTCTCCACCTCATCATAAGCCTTTATGGTAATTCTCTTTGTAGGATCAATACATGACTCAGATAATCCTAAAGACTTGACAAGGCTCAAAGTACAAATATTAAGACTAGCTCCCCCATCTATGAGAGCTCTCTTGACCCTATGTCTTTGAATCAAAACTTCTATATGCAGCGGTAGATTTTGGGGATGGGTAATGGACATATCATCATGGTCTAAAAATGAAAGACAATGTGGCGCAATGAGGTGTCCTACCATATTCTGAAACTTTTCCTACTCCAAGTTGATAGAAATATTAGTTTCCACTAGGGATTTCTCCAAGATCTCCTTGTGATTTGGAGATAATTTTAATAACTCCAAAATAGAAATTTGTGCTAGAGTCTTTTGTAGTTGGTCCACTAAACTATATGGCTTTTCTATTGTAGACAGTTGTTTGGCCAAAATGCTAGATTGTGGAAGACCAATAGGTTTAGGATCAACCCCTTGTAGGGTAATCCTTGAAGTTTTCCCCCTAGTGATAGCATTTGATGTTTCTTCTTTGGGTTGTTCCTTGATCACAATAGTATTTACAACATGCTCATCCTTGGATAATGTATTGATCATGTTATCATACTTATGAGAAAAGTTGGCATTATTATTACCTTGCTTATTCACATTGGAAGGTCCACCTTTCTCATGGTTATAGAAAGGTTGTTTGAAAGATGTGGAATCTTCATTACTTTGAGGCCCTTCTATATTGATCACACCATTATCAATCAGATCTTGTACCATGTTCTTCAGTTGTAAGCAGTCATTTGTGGTATGCCGTCTATTTTGGTGGTATTCACAATGACTATTCTCACTCCACCAACTAGGCTTGTTTTGTAGCTCATAGGGCTGAGGTCTAGGTAAATTGATAATGTTATTATCAATGAGCATCCTCAATGCTTTCTCAAGAGGTTCACCCAAAGGTGTGAATGTTCTCTTGGGAGATGGTGCCAAAAATTGCTTGTACTTGTTACCTCTTTGATTGTTCTCAAAGTTATTATTGTTGGTATTATTGTTGAAAGGTACTTTGGGAGGTTGGTTTGTATTATTCAATTGATTAGGTGTCCTTGTAAGAGTAAAAGGAGTCACTTTTAAATTATTAGCATCAACAACCCTGTCATTAACCACTCCTTTATTGTTGTTCTTCAACCCAAACCGGTTATAGCTGTTAGAAAAGTTCTTATTCTAGTTATTGTTGTTGTGATTCTTATTATCTTTATAAAGTTTCAATTCTCCACTCTTAACCAATACTTCCTCCATAGAAACTCCATTTTTTATAAGATCTTGGAAAGACTTAGGACATTGCATCCTCAATCGATAATTCATCTCATTGCTCAATCTATTTATGAAGATATCCATCTTTTCTTTTTCTAGTACACTTCGAGGGTAGCTAGCAGATACTGCTCTCCATCTTTGTAGGAAAAGTAGGAATCCTTCTCCATCTCTTTGTTTGGTGTTGCATAATTTTATCATTATAACTTTGTGCTTAATATTATACGAATAATGTGTTACAAACTTTGAAGCCAACTCTTCAAAGGTTCAAATGTTGGAAGGTAGTTTCGAAAACCATTCATGGCCATGCCTCCTAAGCTTCTAGGAAACAATCTCATTAAATAAGTGGTATCGTGCATGAATTCCAAGCTTAATGCACAAAATTCCCTCAAATGATCTTGAGGATCAGATGCTCCTTCGTATTTATCATACTTAGGAAACACAACATTGATAGGGAATGGTACCATGATCAAGCTCTTGTCGAATGGGAACGGACATAATGCTTTTATTGAAAAAGGCTTTGGAGCCCCACTTTGCTTCATTACTTCTAGTTGCATTTGGAATAACTTAAATTGTTTATTCATAATATCAATCGGGCTCTGTTCAACTTTTGGTTTCTTAAGTTGATTAACATCATAATCATGAGGGATCTTAAGACCTGCTCAAGCTAGGTCTAGAAAGTATTTATCTTTATCTTTTTCTAATGCTTTCTCCATAAGCCTCATGAAATATGGGCTTTGAATGGCTTCGTTAACCTTCTCATCAGTTGCATCATCAGTGGTTGGTTAACCATTTCCCCCATTATTATTGTTAATCCCTTGATTATTAGGGTATGCTCCTCCTCCATTGACATGAGGAAAAGCCATGGTAGGTTCTATCTCTTGAGTAGGTTCTTGTGGTATTTTTGGTGACGTAAAAATGTCACTTGGAAATGGAAGTTATTTGCTTAGATATGTTCCGTCTGGTTGCTGTGTGTGTGAAAAGTGTACCTAATCTGTAGACACAACACTTAGTAAAACATTAGAGGTTAGTGATAATCAAAATCATGCAAAATTGAAAACTATCTAACCAAGCGATTTACTGCCTTCTAATAGGTGCGAGATTAATGTTCTCAGATTGTTATCGAGATCAGTGACCTAGACGACACCTAAACGAAAGATTTGAATGCAAAAGATGGATATGAAATTGAATGCAATTAAGCTATTTTTTTGGTATTTTCTATGCAATAAGAATGATAAAAATTGATATGAATCTATGCTAGATGAAATTGATATGCTATGAATGCTATTGAAAATTGATATGCAATGCTAATCTAACAATGATATGCAATATGAATGCAAAAATAAGATTGATCTCACAAAGATGTCGATTCACAAGAGCTTTGATTTCTTCAATTCCAATTCTCCAACGTGATTGTGCAAAAATATGAGATGCTTGGATGCAAATTTGAGAGATTTTAGAGATGAAGAGCTGAGCCTTGTTTTTATAGAAATCCAGGGCTTTGGAGGTGCATGGGAAAAAGCCATAAATCACTCAAATAACTCAAGTTGATTTTTGAGTTATTTTTAAATAAAGGATAATTAATTCACAAAAACATGCAAAAGCTAAGTTTTAACTCAAAATAGAGTTTAGCTTTAATTGATAATTGATAGTTGTCTGCTTTTATGATTGTGCATGTTTTATTTATGAATTAATTTAATAATAAAGTGATTTATTTCCAACTTAACTGCTTTTAAAAATAAAACAATTGATTTATGGGTTAATCAATTATTTAATCAAACTTTTATTAAAAACTATATTATTAAATAATGACAATTTGCTTTAATTAATTAAATAAGAATTTAATCAATTATTCATATGATATTAGATTTATTGTCAAAATTAAATAAAACAATTAATAATAGATAGAATTAAATTTAATTATACAATTAAGTGGCAAATATTAAATCTAATTAATTAAATATGCAAAATATTTAATTAATCAAATTTTAGGATAAATTTGATTTATTGCCAAATAATTATAAAATTAAAGATAATTATGATGATTAGGAATATTACTAGGAATATTCCCTGATGCAGAATTTAAGATAATCAATTAGATTTGATGATGTTCAGATGTGCCTTAGGTTAGGACTTTGTTGTTGATTTCATTCGATATGTAGATGTAGGAGATTAATGAACTTATAGCCCATTTTTGGGGTATTACATTTTGCCCCTCTTTGAATTACTGTGCGAAGCGCAGTGGTTCAAAGATAGTCTGTGTTTGATAGAGATATGAAACTGATGTTTGAAATTGAGACAGAAGCTGATTGATATTGATTTGATATGGAGATAATAGGTCTTGAATGACCAAAGATAATGTTCACTATAATAGCAAATGAACCTATGATTGTGAAAAAGTGTCAAAACGCCTGATTCCAAACCTTAGGATTGCAAAGAAGTGAGTGACCCATTCTAGACTCAATTGTCTTAGCAGAACTAGCAGGTATCCCATCCGAATCTTTTAGCTACCGAAGAACCAAGGAAATAACACTATGATCTGATGGTTGCAAAAACTGATACAGTTTACAAGATTAAGAGAATACCAGATTGATATGGATCGATGAATCTGATATGCCCCAAGTGATGATAGATTTGCCCTGAGTGATGAGGTCTTTTTTTTTTATGAATCAGTAACTAGACGTGATTGTTTGTCTTGATTACTGATGAAAGATATTGATAGATTTGATTGACAGACTTTGAATGATGTGCAATACCATGCCTCCTTCGGGATTAAAATTGAAATCTGACAAGAAAAGTCAGCGTTATAGTTTAGAAGCATGTTAATTGATTTGAGAAGTGTGGTGAAACACATTCAAGAACACATTCTGCATCGTTGGAAGGTCCCAAAAGACCAAGTTTGACTAGGTTTGACCATGGTTGACCAAGTTGAAATTTTGATATTTTGATGTAAGATAATCAATTAAGTTGAATTCTGGATTTCTATGATAATTGAAGGTTGATTATGCAAGCAATTAATAATATGAATGATCTCAGATTTGAATTTTGATCCCGAAAAAGGATTCTACTTGCTATTTCATTGGAGGAACCTTCATGTGAGATTTAGCTCTTGTTAGACTTGAAGATGCAATTTGAAGACTCATTTAAGCATCTGAAGTTTGTTTAATCATTGTGAGATCATGCAAACATGCAAATGACAAATGAGACATGCAAAATCCTAGAATCAGTCACCCTATGACCGACTGACCTCTGTCAGCATATGACTATTTGTTATTCGAACTTAGGTATCGGATAAATCATACCAATGCCCACTAGCCATCGAAACCATTAGACATCATGAATATCGATTTATCATGCGCAAGAATCAATACAACACCCACTGGTTATACAACCATGGACATATGAATATTGATTTGTTTTCAGAATGTTGGATTAGACATAAGCACCAAGGCACAAACGCTAGGATGACCTAAATATCATGTCTATTTTGATATAGCAATTTGTACAAGCATCAAAACATAAATGTCGTGATGACCGGAATACTCCTTGCATTTCAAACACATCAAACAGTCAAGAGATCATTCTAAATCCAATGTGAATTACCCATAGTGACCCTTTATCATTCACATCCTTAGGAAAGATTGCGTTTCACAGTAGGAGAAAGAACTTACTCAAAAAGACAATAGTTAGATAGAGGCTCTTATAGTCGGACACCATTTCAATCCAAAATTTCCAAAGTTGTTAGATTTTCACATACAAGCAGAAGACAAAGAAAAGATTATGACCCCAGTCATCACTCTCTAAATCCTATAAAGGACATCATCGAAGAGATTGAAGGGACACAATATGAAAAAATCTCAATGCGAATTAGGAAGCATACAAGGAGATAAAAGCATGTAAAAAGCATAGAGTGTTTTCAGTTGAGTTTTGATGTTTGATTGCATTGTTGTAGATGCAAAATCCTTTTTGGAGACAAGACAGACTGACTGACTCACATGAAGCTTCAAAGGACTTTGACTAAATATGATCCGTCTAAGATACATGGGAGACCATAGAATATGACATTGATTGCCCCCAAGTGTTAAACATTGATAGGATACAGACGCTTGAGCTGATTGGTGTACAGACCGACTTATTGAAAATTGGAAAGCAGAAATAAACTGGGAGATATGTACAAACTAAAGCAAGACTGAAAGCTGGGAAAGACCAAGATTGTGCTAATAGATGGAGCATTTGGAACAAGTGGCACCCGTTTGCCAGGTTTTCACCATCTTGGCAGAGATTCTATTTTTGCTACTAAGGCGCCTGTTTCCAGGATTTCACCAAAGCACTTTTTCTTTTTTTTCTTTTTTTATATTTTTCATTTTTTCAATTTTTTTTTTATTTTTTTTATTTTTTTTATTTTTTTGCAAATCATCAAGGCGCCTATTGCTAGGTTTTCACCAAGATGTTCATTTTTTTCAAGACTTTTTCCAATTTTAAAAATTTTTTCAGGACATTTACCAAGCACTGAATGCCTTAGGCGTAGAATTTCTTCAGATGGAGAACGTTGATTGGTTCTCAGAGCTGTTCTCCTTCAGTCGTTGAGAGTTGATAGGCACTAAAGCCAAAAGTAGTAATGATAACAAAGGGACCCAGCCAATTGGGTTCGAACTTCCCCTTGTGTTCTCGATGTGATTGATTTTTAGGATTTTCTCTCAACACTAGATCACCAACCTAAAATTCTCTATGTCTGACTTTCTTGTTGTAGCCTCTAGACATTCTTTTCTGATACACTCTGAGATGATCATACGCTGCTTGTCTACGCTCATCTAGTAGTTCTAGTTCTTGTAACCTTGAGACTCTGTAGTCATCATCAGTTACTAGACCATGCATTCTGATTCTGAGTGATGGGATTTCAACCTCAATAGGTAGTACCGCTTCAGACCCATAAACTAAAGTGAAAGGTGTAGCCTTAGTAGGTGTTCTGATACTTCTTCTGTAGGCCCATTCTGATACTTGTTTTGATACTGGTTCTGATACTGGTTCTGATACTGGTTCTGATACCGGTTCTGATACTGATTCTGATACTAATTCTGATACTGGTTCTGATACTGATTTTGATACTGATTTTGATAATTGTTCTGATACTGGTTCTAATATTGATTCTGATACTGATTCTGATAATTGTTCTGATACTGGTTCTGATGCTTATTTTGATACTGGTTGTGATACTTGTTTTGATACTGGTTGTGATACTTGTTCTGATAATTGTTCTGATACTGGTTCTGATATTTGTTCTGATAATTATTCTAATACTTGGTATACTTGATAGCATCTTTTTCCATTTGCAAACTCCCAAGCAAGATCATATCATGCAGTCCCAATGTCTAGCAAGGTGGAGAACAAGAGGGATTAGCAAGCTGGTGGAAGAGATGGAAGACAAGAGAATGAAGGAGAATGAAGGGAAGAAATCCTCAAGGGAAAACTCCTCAAGAATACTCAAGCTAGGGAAAAATTGTCATGTAAAGCATATTTGGATAAGTAGGGAAAGGCTAGTATAGGATAAGTCACAAAAGCGTAGTGCAAGAGCAGGAAAGAATGCAATCCAAAGGAGTAGACATGTCAAGAGGCTTCATAGCACTGTGTTTTACTCTTTCTTTCTTTTTTATTAGATCAAGACCAAAGGGGAAAAGGATAGCGATAGGCGAAAATGAATGGAGGAAGATGGATATGAAGGCTAAACATGGAAGGAATGAAAGAAAGATCATCGTAAGACAACTCACAAAATAGCCAAATGTTCATGTATAGATCAACATTGTCAAGATCAAAGAGAGAAGATGGAATGGATGAAATATGTAGAAGAACTACGCATAATGCCTGATTGTCAGGTTTTCATCATGGTACTTATCCAAGGTGCCACAAGGGAGTGGTTTTCACCATAGGATGAATTTATTTCTCTTTACTTTTGCTACCAAGGCGCCTGTTTCCAGGTTTTCACCAAGGCACATTTTCAATTTATTTTATTTTTCATTTCTTTTTTGGAAGAAGGCAAGCTTTTTAGATAATGCTCCTTGAAAGGATAAACCATGATATGCCAAGGATTCAAAATGACACGCTCAAAGATGCTGATAGGGAAAGGGAGATGAAAGAGAAAAATGGAGGATAAGGTTTTATGTAAAGCGAGTGAGGTTGGAAGATAGGAGGAATAGGCAAGTGAGGAAAAAGGATAGGAGGTAGAAGGATAATGCATGGAAGGATTGTGAAAGGGTAGATGGAAAGGGAGGCAAGTTCAACATCAACACATACCTTGAAGGGTGGTGAGAGAATGGAGGAATCATGAATGAAGGAATACGTGAAGGAATATGGCGAATGGATAGCAGAGGTTGTGGTTTAGGCACATGAAATGGAAGAATATTTTTGGAGGGAGATGAAGTGGAAGCCTTTGGAAGCTTGAATGTCAATTTCACTTTTTCTCAACACCAGACTCTTTCAATAGAGACTTTGGAATCCATATAGTCGTAGGCTTTTTATTTCCTTTTGATGATCTAGAGAGAATATCTTCAATGATGGATTTTGGAACCCATACTTGTCTTGTAGTTTTTTTCTTAGATATCTCTTTTGACTTTATGCCTCTGTGTCGATTAGAGGAGACATGGTGATCTTCTTTTTTTGATGGATTCTTGCATTGCTTCTTTTTCTTCTATTGAACATTCAAGTTACTTCCAAAAGACTTGGGATTTGTGGAAGAGGGAGGATATGACTGGTTTAGATGGGTGGGTGGATGAAAAGGATTCAAGGGTATGCATCTATGTTGATCTTGAGGAAAGATGGGAGATGGAGGTATGTAAGGACCCAAGATGGATGGCAAATTAGGAGAGTTAGGAGGGGAAAGTGAAGGGACATAAGGACCCAAGATGGAAGGTAGATGTGAAGCTCGTAGTAGTGGTGGAGGAGGTCCAAGGATGGAAGTGGAAGACACAAAAGGATAATCAATAAGTTCATCAACATCTATATGACAACCAAGGATATCAACATCTTTAGAGTGAGCATTAAAATTTTCAATAGAATCAAGTACATCTTGAATATGAGCACCTTCTTTGATAGGATTGTTCAAAGCTTGCGAAGACTTAGGAAGAGTAGAAAGTGGAAGTGAACATGGAATGGTAGAATAAGAAGATGGAAGACTTTGATCTTGACAAGGATCTTCGGATAGCATAAGCGCATAATTTTTCTCTTGTTTTTCAATATGCTTAACATTGGAAGGAACACCATTTTTACCAACCTTAATGGAAGTATCATCTTTGGAAAGCGCAAGCGTAGTAAGGTTATTTTGATTATCAATAAGCTCAACAGTGTAAGTAGTAGCTTGATCTTGCTTAGGCGAAGACTTAAGACATGGTGGAATGCATGAAAAAGGGGGTACAGGATCAAAAGAAACCTGAAGCGGATAAGAGACATTGGGAAAAGGAGTGGATGAAATGGAGGGTTCTTGATCTTGATCTTTCTTTATGTTCTTTTCTTCATCATTTTTGAAATCCTCTTGACATGGAGCCACTTCTAAGGACAAGGAAGCATGTTGGGATTGTATGGAAGACTTTGGAAGAGATGGTGGAGGACTAGCTGAAGTAGGGATTATAGCATATGAAGGCTTAGGCTCTTTAGGTTTATCATTATTGAAAGTCTTTGCAGCCAAGTGAAAGTTAGCTTGAGTTTCTTTAAGAGGTAGCCCTGGAGGATAACTATAGGGAACCGCATGAAAAGTATCAAGGCTTGTGTTGGATGAAAGTTCTGTGAAAGATTTGAAAGACTCGAAAGATTTAAGAAATGTACGGGTATTGGAGGAAGTAGGGGATGGAAGGGAACCATCACCAGACAAAGGTTCAGCATTAACATGATCTTGCTTGAGAGTGTAATCTTTATTTTCAGCTGGAGAGTTCTTAGAGGAGAGATCCTTATAGTATTGACGTTTCAAGCTAGCACGATGTATTTTATAGTCCTCAGCAGTAGTAGATGGATCATAATCAAGGTATTGTCCACAAAAGCTATCAAAATCTCTTTCAAAATCAGTATCATATGGATCACCATCATGATCTATCCAATGTGACAGCCCATTTGTAGTAAGCAAGAATGAATGATGAGGAGGACTCTTAGGAACAGAGGTGTCATAGGTATCATTACATTGTCTATCGTCATAGTCATCATAGTCTCCAAAGCTAGATGTGTCACTCTCCGTGGAAGAGGTATCATATTGCTCAAATTTTTTCTGGGGGCATGGTGACATGTACAAGTCTTTATCAAATGGAAAAGAGTATAGAGGTTCCTTTTCTTTCTCAAGTTTGTCAAGCTGGACTTGCATAGCATGTATCTGTTTCATCATAGCGGCGATCAGAATTTCTTCCTCATGTGTACTGATTCTTTGAGACATGTGTACTAATTCTCGATAGCTACTGATATGTTCTTGACATAGTGATTTTGTTCGATAGATTTTGGAACTAGGCTGAAAATATTGGATATCTTGTAATTTGACAATTTCTGACAACTCTCTCAAATTTTTCCAAACGACACTCTGCAGACTCGTACGACACTGGGTAGTCTATGAAATGATAGTTGCTAAACTCGTACGACAGTTGGGTAGCAATGAAATGACAGTTGACAAAACTCGTACGACAGTTGCTAACAGGGTTTTGACTTTCTTGAATTTGCTGGTTTGAAAACTCGTATGACACTAGGTTCTCAATCGTACGATAGATGGGCAATACTGAAACGACACTTGACAAAACTCGTACGACTTTTGATTCCAGAAAGATTTTATGTCAATTTTTGCAAAATTTAAGGTCTTCAGTTTTGGATTGTTTGCAAATTGTACTGTCCAGATTTTGAAGATTATACTAGATTTGATCATTTTTAATAGCCAAGTAGATAAACAAGCACACAGAATAGCAAGCAAGTGATTCCAAGCACATCTGAAAACAATGAACAAGGGAAAAAGCAACCTTGTGCATGAATAATCAAGTGACCAAATTGTGCTAATCCCTGAGAGTACTAATTGTGTATGTTCTGAAAAGTTTTGCAATAACACACATATACTTGAAAATGAAAAATTGGCCTCTCTAGGGTTTTTAGTAATGGTTTGACTCTGCAACTTTTATGATTCAAAGGGGTGAACTCCAATCTCGGCGCACCAGGGTTTTGACACAGTCTGAGAACTTAATCTTCAAGAGCTGCTAGGGAGATCTGACAACCCAACAATGAACCATACCCATGGAGATTTCTTCCACAAGGACATTTATATAGCGGTTATCACTACCATGGCGAAAATGGCTATTACCGCTTGAGGTTCCATCAACGTAGTTTTCCCTGTGAAGGGATTGTCCACTATGGTTAACCCTCTCTAAAGATGACTCATAATAGTATACCACAAGGGGACTTGGCTCCAGATCCAAGGTTTTTGACACCTTTTCACTTTTAACCCAAACAAAGCAAGCAGATTAATCTGACACGCTAAGACAAAGTTTTGTTCCACCAAGGTCTGTGATATCAACTCCACGTGATCTATCAACCTCTCTGGGGAGAGAATGTATCAATCAATAAGAGAAGACACACTAACCAATTTTGATTCACCAAAGCTCGTGATATCAACCCCACATGATCTATCAACCTCTCCAGAGAGAGAATGTGTCGATCAATAAGAGAAGACGCACTAACCAAGCTGAATGTGAAACGCACTAAGTATCCTCCCTACCTACAAGGATTCTGTCGTCAAGAAAGATTTCTCTAGGAATCCAATCTCTCAAGAATCATGAATAGTGTTCATAGGGCCTAATTACTATGTGAGCACAGATATATTCCCGAAAGCAAATCTACCAAAAGTACCCAAAAAGTAGAAAGAGGAACACTTAACGCTTAAAGCGAATATGAGATGAGTCCACAAGGTGGAACACTTAACACCTCACACAAGCTAAAAATGAGTCCCCAACTTAAAAAATAAGTGAGTTCCTAAAAGCACAAAAGGGTTGCCAAGTGGAACACTTAACGCTTTTGTCCTGTTGACCCCTCCCCTTTATGGCGCTGAGATTGCAACCACGGGGTGGAAATGAGGGGCCGGCGGATTAGCGAGTCCAATAACCCAAGATAGCAATCAAGATCAATCGCACGTATTCTAAGACTACTTAATGAATCCTTAAGGGATCACAACCTAGTATCAAATTATGCAAGTGTGTAGAAATAGATCAAAAGCATGAAAAGATGCACACAAGCTTGACACATAAGAGATTTATTTTAAGTCCCAAATCAAAATTTTATTAGATGAAGGAGAATACCTGGGATCCTTGCAATGTGCTTAGTAAATTTTACCTGATTTTTAGCAATTTTTGTTGAGCTTTACTATGCAAGCAAGCTACGAACTCTCCAATAAGCCAATAAGCAAACAAGATATGCAAGGTATATTCAACTTATGAAAACCCTAGGGTTAGATCTAAAAATCAATTGTTAGGAGCAATAATAACCAGAAATTAATCCAAATGACAACTCATATCATGCATTGAATCATATGAAAAATAAGTGCATACCCATCACAAAATTTTAATTTTTTTGCACTGCATTTGACCTAGTCAACAAGATCTTATTTTTTTGATATGATTTTGGCCACAAAAATAGAAATTCAGAATAGAGACCCTTACTAAAAAATAGAGAGCTTTCCAAAAATACAAAAATTTTAGAAAAATCTTTTCATTTGTGCCCTAGAGATCCGTTTTATCAAAACAGACTAATTTTTGCAAATTGACTATTTGAGCTATTAAATTGCATCCAAATTTAAAACACAAATAATAGACCCCCTATAGAATTTGAATAGCTTTCCAAAAATGTAAAAATTTCCAAAAATATTCTGATTTGCGCCAAAAATTAATTTTTTGTGAAAAATCGAAAAAAAATTATTAAAAATTCAAAAAATTTAAAAAATTCTAAAGTTTTTATCAAAGCTTCCCCGATATGTCACCAACTTGTAAAAAAAATTTCAAACCAAAACTCTAAGCTGTTTGGGAGATAAAATTAAATCTTTGAAACTTTGAGGTTTTAGCTCCCAAAAAAAATCAAAACCAGCATGCAAAGGTGGGTTACCCCACGGTGGGCGCCAGAAATGTGTGTGTGAAAATTGTACCTAATCTGTAGACACAACACTTAGTAAAACATTAGAGGTTAGTGATAATCAAAATCGTGCAAAATTGAAAACTATCTAACCAAGCGATTTACTGCTTTCTAATAGGTGCGAGATTAATGTTCTCAGATTGTTATCGAGATCAGTGACCTAGACGACACCTAAATGAAGGATTTGAATGCAAAAGATGGATATGAAATTGAATGCAATTAAGCTATTTTTTTGGTATTTTCTATGCAATAAGAATGATAAAAACTGATATGAATCTATGCTAGATGAAATTGATATGCTATGAATGCTATTGAAAATTGATATGCAATGCTAATCTAACAATGATATGCAATATGAATGCAAAAATAAGATTGATCTCACAAAGATGTCGATTCGCAAGAGCTTTGATTTCTTCAATTCCAATTCTCCAACGTGATTGTGCAAAAATATGAGATGCTTGGATGCAAATTTGAGAGATTTTAGAGATGAAGAGCTGAGCCTTGTTTTTATAGAAATCCAGGGCTTTGGAGGTGCATGGGAAAAAGCCATAAATCACTTAAATAACTCAAGTTGATTTTTGAGTTATTTTTAAATAAAGGATAATTAACTCACAAAAACATGCAAAAGCTAAGTTTTAACTCAAAATAGAGTTTAGCTTTAATAGATAATTGATAGTTGTCTGCTTTTATGATTGTGCATGTTTTATTTATGAATTAATTTAATAATAAAGTGATTTATTTCCAACTTAACTGCTTTTAAAAATAAAACAATTGATTTATGGGTTAATCAATTATTTAATCAAACTTTTATTAAAAACTATATTATTAAATAATGACAATTTGCTTTAATTAATTAAATAAGAATTTAATCAATTATTCATATGATATTAGATTTATTGTCAAAATTAAATAATACAATTAATAATAGATAGAATTAAATTTAATTATACAATTAAGTGGCAAATATTAAATCTAATTAATTAAATATGCAAAATATTTAATTAATCAAATTTTAGGATAAATGTGATTTATTGCCAAATAATTATAAAATTAAAGATAATTATGATGATTAAGAATATTACTAGGAATATTCCCTGATGCAGAATTTAAGATAATCAATTAGATTTGATGATGTTCAGATGTGCCTTAGGTTAGGACTTTGTTGTTGATTTCGTTCGATATGTAGATGTAGGAGATTAATGAACTTATAGCCCATTTTTGGGGTATTATAGTTGCAAGGTTTTCTTTATATAATGAGATCGAGTTAAAGCCAACATGAACATACAAGCTCTTGATGATAGGCTGGATCTCACTTACTTGTGGCCAAATCCTCAAAAAAATTTCAAAATTGTACAAAACTAGGATTTCTGACCAAGTTGAATATGTAAACAAATAGAATGTCCAAAAGGGTATCTGAATATGAAATCAAAATTTTTTGAAACCCTTAGGAAATGCTCACTATTTTCCCTTTTTTTTGTTTTTGGGCATCACTTGCCTATGTGTAGGTGTGACTTAAAATGTCATAGGCATCTACTAGAATTGGTATAGGCAACACTCTACAGGTGAGCAAGTGGCTTTTACCTATTGATAGGCATTTTTCAAAATTTTCCAAGCGTGACTTCATTAATGATAGGCATTTTTTGAATAATCACAGGCATGACTTCACTGTGTATACGTGGTTTTTTTCTATGTGCAAGCGGCACTTTGTAGACCAAGTTATAAATTTTAAATTTTAAAAGTTGTAAGATCAGGTTTGTAGAATATTCTTGCTTGAAAATGAAGTACAAACACAACACACATCAAATTTGTACCATATCCCTAAAACCACACTAAAAGTGTATGTTCTAGATCATTTTTCACAAGTAATGAACAAGAATACCTTCCAAGAAATCTACCTATGGTCAAATTTGGCTTTTAAACACATTTGGCTCTAGAAAGGTAGCTTACTACTTAACAAGGTTTTAATTAACACCTCCGTTCTAAATCATGTCAAGCTCTTTTACCCACTTGCGGGCTTCCCACATGCACAAAAGCACGATTTGGCGCAATCCAAAAGGACTACTAGAGGAAGTGCAGAAACATGCACACAATCTAGTCACTCTCCTATTAAGGAAGAATGTATTTTTTTTTATAGTGGGTCAGATAGTATCGCGGCTAAAGTGATTGTCTCCCACTTGGGTCATTCCCTTTCACTGTCCTCGTAAGGAAAATCTCAGGAGGCAGGCCCTCTAAAGATCTAACTTAACTAGCATGTATAGAAAAGAAAGAAATTGAACTTAGTTCAACAAGTTTGGGAATTTGGTTCACTTAGAAAGTGAAGAGCATATCCCTATTGTTGTTTCTTGTTCCAAACACTTTAAGCAACAAATGTTCTTTTTCAATCTCTTGACAAGGTGATTCTTATAATTGAAGTGTTTGATTAATTCCTTATTTCTATTAAGCTAGATTCAAAGAATAGCCACAATCTAAGCAATGCAAGCTTGATTCGAAGAATACCTCTTTTTGTAGCTAGGAAAAGGCTAGGCACTTTTTTTTGAGGTTTTTGATGTTTTATTTTATTTTTACTCACCTAGTGGCTATCGTTCTTGCTCCAACTCCTCTAGCAAATTAGTCAACAAAGCCATGCAAAATGAAGGAAACCAAAAGGAACAAAGTGCAATTGAAATTAAGTGTTTTTTTTTTACAACATTTTTTTCAAAGAAATTTCAACAACTTAATGCAAGCAAATTTAATCCAAAGTAGGGAATTTTTTCTTGTAAGCATCTAAGACTTTAACGTAATGACCATACAAATTTTAATCTAATCCCAAACTTTCTAAAATTGAAGCACTATGTAATTCCTTTTGATGTTTAGCTTGAATTCTTACCTCTTTTCTTCCTTGAGTGATTCTGCTCTCTAGTTTTCAAACTTTCTTATGTTTGCTCATCTGCAAGAAAAACATAGATAGAGAGTAAGAAAATAGAATTTAATGATTTGACAGCAAATTTAAGTAGAAAATAGTAGGCGCCATTCATCAGCTAATACGTGTCATTTAAATATTAGCAGGCGTGACTTTAAGATTCACAGGCGTCACTTTCCAGTGACTCAAGCAACTTTTTAAAGATCACTAAGCATAACACTTTAACTGCTAGGCGTTAAAAGTAGTGAAAATTGTGTAAGATAAAATATTCAAAGTGGCAAAGAACAACTACTAAGCATCAATTAGAGAATACTAGGCATGACAGATCACTGTAAATTGTGCAATAGAAATCATCACAGGCGGCAAAAGATAGCTAATAGGCATTAGTTCTTGGATCTCAAGCGTCACCTTACGCTCTCAGGCGTAACACTTTATCTCATAGGTGTCAGAGAGAAGAAGAGAGGAAAATAGAAGGAATCTCACAGGTGTCATTTAACTACTTATAGGCATTGTCAGCATGCTGATACGCATCATTAAATCCTTCATAGGCATCATTTCTCCTATTTTCTGCAAAAATTCATGGAAAAGTGAAGCCAAAACACACAAAATTTGATAGAAAATGATGAAATGAGGCTCAAGGCCCCATGGTGGGCTCCATTTGTGTATGAATGCTTAACACCTTCATGAAATTAGGATAATCAACTAAATTTCTATAAAAATACAATATAAATTTAATCTAAAGAATTGAAATTAACATCCATGACATCTCATGGTTCTCTATCCAAGCTTGGTAAGTAGAGCTCTCAGCCTTATCCTCTACTAGTGACAATCCTAGAATGAGAAATATGATAGTACAATGCTTAATCTAGCTCTCAATACTCCATTATTGAAAAGATAAACTCAAATGCTTATGATAAATGCTCTCAATTGCTCTCAATTGCTCATAAATTGCCTATAATGATGATGCTTTCCACTTGAATTCTCTAATCTATTTATGCTCTCAAAATGACTCTTATTTATAGTAAAATCCCAAGGGTAGGGGGTAGAGTTATTTAATCATGATTTAGCCTTGGTTGAGTCAAAAAATTTGCAATTTTTTAAAATGGGGGGACAATTTAAATGGTTGTCTCAAAGGTTTGGACAAAAAGACAAAATTGAGTGATTGAGATTCAAAGTTGAAATGTGTGATTGAGATTCAATTATTTTGAGTGATCCATGTGTTGTGCTTTGTGTTCTCAATTTTCATTGGTTCCTCAAATTTTTGTTGAAAGATATTAGGATTAATTAAATTCCATCAATTAATTAAATTAGCCATGTAAGGGAATGGGTTCACTTTGATTTTGTATTTAAAACTATACAATTAATTGATTAAAATCAATTATATAGTGTTTTTCACCCCTTTAAGCTTGTATTTAATTATTTAATGTCATTATTTGATTTTTCCTTTGATTTAATGATTTTGTCCAATTTTGATTTAATAAATGTCCATTTTGATTTGATCCTTTTTTATTTGATTTGATCCTTTTTTATGAGATTTTGTAGCATTTTGTTTAAGAATTTGCAATTTTGATGATTTTAAAGAACTTGTCCAATTTTTGATGTCTACATGCCCTAAGCGATATTCCTCAAGCAATGAGGACTTTAATTGAGTCATAAATTAGATGTGGTTGTTGTCTTGATTACTGAAGAAGTTTTGATTAACAGATTTGATGATGGCTAATGATATATAATACCATGCCCCTTCGGGATTAAAATCAAAATCTGGCAAGAAAGCCAGTTGGAATTGATGTGTAAGTATGTGATCAATTTTGGAATTGGTTGTGTACATCCAGGGATGCATTCTGCATCATTTAGAGGTCAAGTTTGACTAGGTTCAACCATGGGTTAACCATGGTTGATCAAGTTGAAATTCTAAAAAAATGGATGTAAGATGATAAAATAGGTTGAGATCTGGGTGTTTCTGATGTCATGAAGGTTGATTATGCAAGTAGTCGGTCATCTTGGGTCCAAATTTTAAATCATGATTTTGATAAAATGAATGATCTCAGATTTCAAATTTGATCCCAAAAATGGATTCAGAACGTCGAAATTAGCTAGGGGTGTTGTTTTCACATGAATTGGAACACTTTTGAAAATTAGGTCAAAAACTTGTACAAGGCCAAAAGGGTCATTTGCATCGTTTCACTTTTCAAGCTTGTGGAGCCCTCTAAGTGTGAAAATGGTGGTTCCCATCTCCTCTCATCAATTTGAGCGATCCCAGAGATATAAGAGGCCCTGGCAATATGGCAATCCAGTAAGTGAGCCTTTGAACTCTTCCTTGTATTCAATTTGACACGTTTTAATTTAACTTTTTGAATTTTTAAACTTATTTAGCCGTTTTCAAACTTTGCTCCTCGGATTGTCGTACGACACTTGGTGCATTATCGTATGAAAATTTATTTAAGTTTCAAGTGTCATGTGTGTTTGAGCTAGTTGTCATATGAGAAGGACCCATTTCTTGTACGATATTTCTTGAGCTCCCCCATTTGTCATACAACACACTTCCTAGTGTCGTATCAGAAGTAGTGTTGTATGGGTTGTAGTATATTGTCGTATGACACTTGATGCTAGTTTTTTAAATTTTGAATTGTCAGATGAAAAATAGTGAGCATTTTTAAGAAGTTAACATAATTTTTTGAAATTTTTAATTGCTCAGTTGGATTCTAGGACATTTATTGCACCTTATACAATGATTAGTTTACTGATTTTCATGCATTTTGCATTGATTTGGATCAATTTACTGATGTCTCTCTTCATTATTTGGTGTTTGTAGATTAGGTATCCAAACATTCACATGAGAGTGACTCACCTGGCCACTCAGAGGCTATGCATATTGCTCCCAGACCACATGAGAGTTCACCTAGCATCGTGCGGTTTTGAGCATCTGATTGGTTTTCTTGAGATTAGGGAAAATCATGGTTTACTTACAACATTGATTGAGTGTTTTCACTCTGAGATGTAGACATTTCACCTTTCTACCAGGGAGATCACCATTACCCCAGAGGATGTATATCGTATTCTCAGTATTCCCTTCCATGATCCTCACCCTGACTATGTGAGCTCATGGAACATAGGTCTACATATGTTATGTACTATCTTTGGTGATGACGAGCAGATTGCCCAGCAGATCCTGTGGGAGACCCTAGTTTAGAGGTATGGATAGACCCATATATTGGAGTTCATATTAGTAGGAATGATCAGATGGGTTAAGACTGTCAGCAAAATGACTTTCTTATGGGTTGGGCTCCGATGGTGTAGAGACTAATGGCTCATCCTACTCAGCTTGGATGGGGATAGTGCCTATTAGCACATATGTTTCTAGAGATGCATGAGGCCGTTTATCATGAGGCCAAGAGGTTCACACATAGAGTTCTATCTCTACAGGTCTATGCATGGGAGCATATCCCCATATGTAAGCCCATTTACGATGATGAGAGACAGCCTCAATAGCCTCTAGTATATAGATATACAAGTTATGTGACCTAGGATAGGATGGGTCAAAGAATGATTGGAGTGCCAGCCCAATAGGTACAGGATGTGAGACCTGCCCCTATGCAACATGTAGTTCCTATGTCGAGACCCTTAGTGGTATGACATAGATATACTAGGGGAGAGGGTAGCTATCTAGGGGCATTTGGAAGCATTGTGGGTGCAAAGGTGGTTATTGGTGGAGAGAAGGATGTGTCGATGTGAGAGGCAAAGGATGCACATGATTTTGATTTA
Source organism: Chamaecyparis obtusa (assembly GCA_027943335.1). NCBI lineage: Eukaryota > Viridiplantae > Streptophyta > Pinopsida > Cupressales > Cupressaceae > Chamaecyparis > Chamaecyparis obtusa. The sequence continues at coordinate 1,879,334 of BSBK01003767.1, read as the reverse complement.
GGTACAGAGGTCAGGAGATGAAGGGTGAGGGGGGAAGAATTGGGAGGTGAGGAGACCACGATGGGTGGGAAATAGGATGCAACAAAGGAGGGTTTGAGACATAACCCTTAGGAAACTATACGCCAACTCTGGCAGCAAATCAAGGAGTTGAGAGCCTAGAGACTCTCATTAGAGATTAGATTGGCAGAGTGGGATACCTAGCTGTGGGAGTCCAAAGTAGAGACACACACCCTATGAGAAGAGGTGGTGCATCAAATGAGTAAGGTAGCTTATTACGTGTTGGCATATTTTGCAGCTATCCCAGTAGGTCAGCGGGTACCATCCTACTTACAGTACATGCTAGCTTCAGATGGAGCGAGGGCACCGAGGGTAAATCCACTACTAGAGGCCCCATCCAGAGGAGGAGTCACACCTGACGGAAAGGATCAGGTAGAGAACTGATTTGATTAGCGTCATCCTTGTTTTTTTAGATTTTGACCATTTTTGTTGTATAGCTCATTGTAGCTCATCATTGATGATGTATTTTATGCACATTATGATCCGATTGTACTATATATATATATATATGAGATCAATTGATTTGACTTCATTGCACTTGTACTTTTAATTTATGATATTGTTCATCATGTGATGCAAATTTATGCAATGTTATCTTTTTCAATGTATGTATGATTATGCATTATGAATGTAATTTGATGTTGTATGAATCATGAAAATGCACTTCTTTGTTTTGTTTATGCAAATGTATGTATGCAATGGATGGATGAAAATGTAAATGCAATGATTCACATGATGATTTTATAGGTACATGAAGAATCCAAGTCCTTTGTCATTGTCAAAAAGGATGCTTAACTTGAGATGACAACTGCTTGCTTGTCAGTTGAAGAGACCTTCACATTACCCTTAGTCTTTTGATGTTTAAAGTGTATAATCTTGAGAACAATAATTTTTATTCTGAATTCAAAACATGAATGATATGCAACCAAACACAATGAAAGAAACCAATGAAATGATGCAACCAAATAAAAATGAGATGCAACCTAGGACCTAGTCACTGATCTTTTGTCGGTCTTTTTCATCACTGAATATTTTGGTAACACTGGATGTTGATACAATGCTCACTGGTTTGGAAACCATAAACATATGAATACTGACCTTTAGTTAGATTTTTTTGATTAGATATAAGCACAAAGGAACAAGAGCCAGGATGACCTAAATATCATGTCCATTTTGATTTAGCAATTTGTATAAGCATCAAACCATAAATGTTGTGATGACCTAAATACGCCTTGCATATAAACACGCCAAGCAATTTAAAGTTCATCCTAGTCCTAATGTGAAAATGAGTGAGAGTTTATTTTCAATGACTCATGATGAGTCATGTCATAAAGTTAATAGATGTACCCGCAGTGACCCTTTATCGTTCACATCCTTGGGTAATGTCTCATTTCATAGTAGGAGTAAGAAATCACTCATAAGTAGAAAACAAATAAAAGAATATGCCCTTGTCCTTGAATTTCTAAATCTGTGAATGAAATCATTGATTAGCTCAAGGGACATGATATGCAAAAATCCAATGTGAAATAGTCAGCATACAAAAATATTTGAGCATATCTCAGAGATTATTTTATTTTGTTGCGGTGTTTGTGTTGGTGTCAGTTGAAAAAATTCTTGACTGGTAGAGATACATAAGAACTGAATCAGATAAGACACTAAAGGACACTAATTGGATATGAATTGTCTAAGGTACTAAGGACCATATGACATGACTATTGATTCCCCCAAGTTGTAAACATTGATTAGTTTTAGACTCTTGTTGTGTGGTGCATATACCGACTTATGGAATTTGCAAAATGTGAAAGCAACAGGAGATATGTACAAACTAAAATAGTATAGAAAGCTAGGAAAATACCAAGATTGCATTGATAGATGGAGCATTTCATACAAGTGGCACCTGTTTACTGAGTTTTCACCATCTTGGCAAAGATTCTATTTTTGCTACCAAGGCGCATGTTTACTAGGTTTTCACCAAGGCACTTTTCTTGTTTTCTTTTTTTTTGTACTTTTTGCATTTTTATTTTTATTTTCTATTTTTTGTGTGTATCACCAAGGTGCCTATTGCTAAGTTTTCACCAGGATGATCATTTTTTCAGGACTTTTTCTAATTTTTAGTTTCTTTTTTAGGACATTTTCCACATACTGAATGTATAGGCATAGAACTTCTTCAAATGAAGAACATTGATCGGTTCCTGGAGTTGTTCTGCTTCTATCATTGAGAGTTGGTAGGCTCCAGAGCCAAAAGTAGTAGTAACAACAAAGGGACCTATCCAATTTGGTTCAAACTTCCCTTTGCATTATCGATGGGATTAATTTTTAGTGTTCTCTCTCAAGACTAGATCACTGACCTAAAATTCTATGTCTGAATTTGTTGTTGTAGCCTCTAGACATTCATTTTTGATATACTCTGATATGATCATGCGCAACTTGCCTATGCTCATCTAGTAGTTCAAGTTCTTGCAACCTAGAAATTTTGTAATCGTCATCAGTTACTAGACCCTGCATTTTGATTATTAAAGATGGTATTTCAACCTTTATAGGTAGTAGTGATTTAGTCCCATATAGTAAAGTGAAGGGAGTAGCCCCAGTGGGTGTTCTTATGCTTGTCCTAGAGGCTGAAAGAGCTGTATTTATCATTAGGTGTCAATCTCTCCCTATTTTTTTGACCATGTGATGTGTGAGGCCCCAATGATATATGGACACTGTTAATACATATTTTGAGGTACTTTACAAGATTCTAATGTAGTGGACATTTGGTTTACTATTTGACTTTCCAATAGTTATGATGTATGTGTAGAATAGACTAAGTTTTGTTTTATATATTCTGGCACTTTGGAAATCTCATTTAATTTTTGCATAAACTTTTAAAATGTACTTTAATATTTTTATTTCTATCTCTAGTACTAAAATTATTATTTTGATTGCTAAAAAGAAACCATTCTAAAGAATCTACAAGGTATGTTTACAAGTGATAATGATAATATTTTGAGTATTTAATATTTCATTTTCTATACTTCTAATATCATAACATATGAATCCTTAGCTTATCTTGAATAAGAAATTTACATAGAATTATATTTGACTTCTTAGCTCATATTTAATGCTTTGGTTGAACATATTTGCATTGAGTATGAATACAAGTCAATTACTCCTTAGTGTGACTAAAATATGTGGGCATAAGTGTGTGATGATTTTATTCACCTTCATGAAATTACAAGATTAACTAAGAACAACAAGAATTAGAGTGAGAAATAATCTAATCAATGCATAATTAATCTATCAACATCTCATGGATCTCTAAAATAAAGTGGTAAATGAGGCTCTCAGCTATGATCCTCACTAGTGACACTCTAAAGATGAGAATTAAGCTATATGATATGCAATTAAGATCTATTCAATCAAATTCTAGCTCTATTTGATGAACAATCTACTATGATCAAAGCAATTAAGCTATTAAAATTGACGAGTGGTGTGGATGCAAATTGCAAGAGCTTTGCTGCAATTCAAAGATATGGAATGGATCCTTAATGCCTCAAAATGCTTTCTACTTATAGGATTTTCCCAAGGGTAGGGGGTAGAGTGAGTTGATCATGGTTATGCTTGGGTAAGGTCAATTGGCTTTGCTTTGTCCATAACTGGGGGGACAAGAAGGGGACAATCATTTAAATGGTTTCAAAAGGCTGGACCATTTCAACAAAAGTGAGTGATTTGTGTCCATTTTGTCTCCAATTTGCTTTGTTGAGGGAAATTATGATTTATTAATTAATTAAATTAATTAAATTTAGCCATAAAGGGTAAGAGGTTCATTTTGATTTTTGCTTCAAACAACTATGTCATTAATTGAATTTAATCAATTTCATAGTGTTTTTCCCCTTTTCAAGCTTCATTTAATCCTTTAATCATTTAATTGAATTTTCCTTTGTTTCATTTATTGATTTTTCATGCTATTTTGATGATTTGATGCACCTTTTGATTGATTTAAGCCTTTTGCCAATTTTCCATGTCTACAAATGCCCCTCTTTGAGTCGATGTGCGAAGAACACTGATTCAAAGATTCCCTTGGTATGATGATCTGATTCTGTTCTGGTTCTGTGATTCCTTGATACCTTTGATAGTTGGTACGATGATATGATACTGTCTCTGATAGTGATATGCTACCTGATATGATATGATAAACTGATCTGATACTGATTTTCCTCCTGATATGAAACTGATACGATATGATACTGATATGATAACCTGATATGATATGCCCCACTGATAAATGTTTTTGATGCGATGCCAATTTGATACTCTGATGCCCCCTCAGAAATAAAACATATTGATTCCTTGATTTGAAAGATTTTGATTGATTGGTCCAATATGTTTTCATTTCTGAAAAATATTGATGATATGCCATGACTCACAAATTTGCATATCCAAGATAGATAGGTCTGTTGTAGTTAAGCAAAACAAGTGATTAGGATAACATGATAATGGTACCAATGAATGTGATTTGTCAATCTGATAGGATAGTAAAACTGATATGGGATAAATCAATCAGTGTGAAAACCGATATGATTTGATACTGCTGCTTCGTTCTCAGGACACAAAGAAATGAACGATGGTACTGGGTGTGATTGCTGGATACTTTGATAGGATTGATTGATGTAAGATGATTCACTGATATAAAATACTGATATGATTCCCTTGATTTGCAAAATAGGCACATTTTCGTAAATGATATATATACGGACCTTAGCTTCTTGGATATTTAGACTTAAGTCATGGGTTGACCCAGCTAGAGTACATGTTATTGAGATGATTGATTATGGAGCTCCTTTAGTTTGTTGATATTATATCATGTTTTAGTTATTGATCAGGACTTGGATGTATCACTTTGATGACATTGTATCTTTGATTAAATAGACTTCATGGATCTTTGATATTATGGACACTTATTTGATTTATGGACTTTCCTTGATTCTTGATTGAACCCCCCATTTGATGATTGATCAAGATTTTGATTGAATGAACCCCCTTGTCCTTGGAAAAATACTACAAGTAATCAGCTTATGCAATTAATCTAACATGATAATGCAATTAACCTTCCATGATAATGCAATGCAATGCAGCTAAGTGTCACTAGCTTTTAGCAAATAAATGCCTTGAGGAAAAAATTTCATCATTGAGCATTTTGGGACTGGAAAGTCGATACAATCACCACTGCCCACTGACATGATGATATGAATACCGCTTTTATATCGCTTTTGGTAACACCCTTTTGAAAACTAGTACAACCCTCACTAGTTGGATGACCAAACTATGGGAGTATGAATACCAATCCATTTTCTCAAACAATCAAAGGTCAACCTTCCACACTACATGAAAGTCCTCGATGGTTCTTTGATGACCATGTTGTTAGATGAATTCACATAAGTTGTGGGATCTTCCTCAAGATAGTCACTCAAAGACAAGAAAAATATCATGTCTCCATCATCGCCAGTCTAGTCAAAACCTCATCGATTAGCTAAAAAGATGTGATAAAAATCAATGTAAGTAAAGATCATTAAAAGAAAGATTCAAGTGTTTTGCATTGTTTCATGATTTTCAAAAAGTATTTCCAAGCATTCTGATCTTTTTAAAGTGTTTTGTCAATTTTTAATCCCAAATAATAAAGTCAATGAAGACTCAAGGATCAAGTTGTAGGCTCAAATACTTGGGTATGAACAATGATATCCATCAAAGGTTCATGAAAATCACTCTTCTGAAGCTCTGATAAGTCTCTCTGATGTGTGACCGACTATAGCACTATTGAATCCGCTGATTTAGATCAAATGCCCCTGATTGGATAGGAAAAATGTTGGACTTGAGCAAACTTCCAAGATTTTACAAAAACTCGGTTCATGCCAGATGCATCTAGAAGCACTTTATGTTTTCCTTTTTACCATCTCTCAAACAAGATCACATTGGTTTGCCCCCAATGTCTAGCAAGATATAGGACATGAAAGATGGATTTTCAAGCTGATGGATTATAGATGGAAAGGCTATGATGGAAGAAGTATGCGAATGTGACCCATAGGACTATCTCCTCAAGAGTACCCAAGCTAAGGAAAAAATGATATAGCAATGTGAAGGATGTTTTTGGATAAGCCATGGAAGTCAATTGTGCAGGGTTAGATAGTGTATAGGATAATGATTTTTTGCCATAAAAATGAGGGATCCAAAAGAGTGGACATGTCAAGAAGTTTTTGATAACAATTTTTTCTTTTAAGTTCTTCATCTTGATCAAGACCAAGGGTCAATTTGGGTAAGATGTGTATAAGATAACATAATCATGATAAAGGAGTGATGAAGGCTATGATGGGATGTTTTGGGATTATGAAAAAGCTATTAAGGAATGATGAAGGTGAATTTGGGATAAGCAAGATCATGATAGGGTAACATGGATGCAACAAGTACATAAGCTGATGTAAATAATAATGAATGTCAAGATACTTGATGCTCATGGATATGTTCAACCTTGTCAAGATGAAAGGTGAGAGAGGAAATATGGATGTAAGTGAGAGAAATGATAGGAAGATGGAGGATGGCATGGATGAAACTTTTCCCCCAAGTGTGGAGTGCAAGAAGGAAAAATTATGCATGACGCCTATTTGCCAGGTTTTCATCATGGTATACAGATTTATTTCTCTTTACTTTTTCTACCAAGGTGCCTATTGCTAGGTTTTCACCAAGGCACTTTTTCTCTTTTTTCATTTTTTTCATTTTTTCTTTGTTTTTTTCTTTTTTTGTACTTTTCAATATTTTCCCAACATCAGAATCTTTGGACAATGCTCCTCTGAAAGATATGCTGTAATAAACCATGGGTATGACTATGATGCTCAAAGATATTGATAAGAGGGATGGAAGGATGGAAAGTATGCATTGGAAAATGAATGTGAGGATAAGAAGAAGGTATGTTGTAGATGGGAATGTTGGCAAGATCAACTTTGACACACTTTGAAGAGTGGTGAAATGATGGAGGAACGATAGATGGAGGTAAGGGTCCTTTTGAGGTAGTGGATTTTTGGATATGAGAACCCAAATTAGACTTGGAAAGTGGAGGATGTTTGGAAGGAGATGGAATGGAAGCCTTTGGAAGCTTGAATGTTAATTTTGATTCTTCTTTTGTGTGCAAGTCCTTCAAAAGTGACTTGGGAATCCACAGTCTTTGATTTTTCTTTCTTTTGGAATGCTTTTGAATGCACCTCTTCAATGAGGGATTTAGGAACCCACATTTTATTTTTTTCTTTTTGCTTTGTGGACCTTTGCGGCCTTTTGGATATTTCATTTTTCTTTTCATTCACATGTCGATTAGATGGGACATTGTGATTTTTATGCACATATGGATTCTTGGATTTATGATTTTTATGTTGTACATCAAAATTGCTTCCAAAAGACTTAGGAATTGTGGATGAATAGGTATAATATGGAGGGTTCACATGGATCAGTGTTTGGACATTCTTCAAGTATGTGTGCCTTCGTTGATCTTGATACATGGTAGGGTAAGTGAATGGATAGCTAGGGATGATAGGAATAGAGGATGAAGGAATCTATGGACCTAATATGGATGGAAGGAATGAAGACTTTTGTTTTGGGACATAGGAATCCAAAATGGATTTAGAGGATAATGGAGGTATGTGGTTGCGTTTGAATGGAGGAATATAAGGTGTGAAAGGGATATCAATATCTTTGGAAGGAACTGCATCGCCAAAATTCTTATCTTTAGGATTTATCTTTATACCAATAGGCTCATGAGTAGCTTTGATAGGAACACATTTGATAGGATCAACTGAATCTTGAAGGGATTTATTATCATGCAAGGGATTTGGAAGAATGATGGTTTCTTGAGGTGCACATGGAGGAATATGACAAGGAAATGATGGGATGCTTTGATCTTGACAAGGATCTTTGAATGATGTAGAGATGGTATCTTGCTCTTGATTTTCAATATGCTCATTGGAAGTTATGGAAGGGATATCTTGATCTTGCTTGGGAAGTGGAGAAGATGTGGAACTTGGAAGGGTACTTTGTTCTTGGAATGGAAGGATATCATCTTGGAAGCCATGAAAGAATGCAAGGGGATCATCACAAGGTTTGATGGATATGGGACCTTCATCAAATATGGGAGGAGATTGTGTATAATCTTGATCTTGATCTTTATCACTATTTATCTCTTTTCTCTTTGGCTTATCTTCTTGACATGGAGCCACTTCTAAGGATAAGGTAGATGTTTGGATATGTGTGGGGGATGTTTGGAGGTATGATGTAGGATCCTCTTGAATGGGTATAATAAGCATTGAAGCACATGAAGCCTTGGGGTCCAAGGTCTTTGAAGCATGGAAAAGGTCTGCAACAAGATGTAAACTAGCTTGGGTTTCTTTTAGAGGTAGCCCTTGAGGGTAGACATAGTCAACGTGAAAAGTGTCATCATTAGGCTCATTCTTTGATGGAGGAATTTTAGATAATTGTGGCTCTTTGGGAGATGAAGAAAAGATGAAAGGAATACATGCTATGGGAGAATCTTTGATAGGTAGATGTTCATGAGATGGACAAAGGATGAAAGGATTACTCTTGCTATATGGATGTTTATGCATTAGATCTTGCTTGAGAGTGGCATTTTTCACTTCATACTCTTTATTATCTTGATCACAAATAGGTTGATTATGAAATTTCCTTTGATCCAAGATAGGTTTGTCACTCTTAAATGCTTGTTTTTGTGAGGAGGATGAAGATATGGATGGCTCATCATCATAAAGAAAAGGACACCTTAATCTTAACAATGACTTTTTAGATGGTATCTTTTTTTGTTTTTCCTCATTCTCCCACAAGGTTGATGTGTCAAAATCATGAGGAAGCTTAACTCCTGATTGAGCTAACTTCATGAAGTATGCTTCTTTATTTCTTTCCAAAACTAATTACATCATTTTCACGAACATGGGATCTTGGAGTGCTTCTAAAACTTCATCTTCAGATACTTCATCATCTTGATTCCAATGGAGATTTTGATCTTGATTTTGATAATTGTTCTCCATAATAGGGTTGATTTTTTTCTCAAATAGATTCATCATTATAAATGATTTTCAAGGATATGATCTATTTGTTGCACTAATAAAGAATAGCTCCAAAAAGGGTATACAAATATGAAACCAATTTTTTTTGCATCTCTCGGGAAATATTCTCTGTTTGCCCTTTTGTGTTTCTGGGTGTCACTGAACCAAGCATAGGTGTGACCAAAACTCTTGTAGGCGTGCACTGGTTTTTTGTTAGGTAGTCCTCTATAGGTTCTTAGGCAACACTTTACTGTTACTAAGTGGGTTTCCAATTCTTCCAAGCATGTCTTAATTTTTTCTAAGCGTGACTTTAGGATGTCTACGCGGGTTTGAATAAGTCACAGGCATGACTGAATCTCTATTAGGTGAGTGTGTTTTGTGCACAGGTGGCACTTCTCTGACCAAGGTATATGATTTTGAATTTTTAAAAATGTATAAGATCAGTTTTTGGAACTTTACGTGTTTGAAAATAGAAAAACAAGCACAACACACACATCACTTTGTCATCATGTCCCTAAAAAACATTCTAATGTGTATGTTCTCCAATGTTTTCCACAAGTATAGCACAATAAAAACTTCCAAGCAGCCTACCTAAAGTCAATTTTGGCTTGTAAACATGGCTCTACAAGGTGGCTTTGCTACTTTAGCTGGGATTTAATAAATGTTCCATTCAAATGAATTAAAATCTCTCATCCCCCAAGTATGTCAAGGGGCTTCCCACATGCATCGAAGCATGATTTTGTGCAATCCGTGAGGACTACTAGAGGAAGTTCGAGAAATTAAAATCCTTTTGTCATGCACCCCATTAAGGATACATGTGTTTTATTTTATAGTGGGTCGAATTCTCGCGGCAAAAGCAAGTGTATCCCACTTTGGGCTGTCCCTCTCACCGGCCCTTTAAGGCAATCTTGAGAGGCAAGCCCACTAAGTTCTAGACATGTTCATTGAAAAGCATGAAAAGGGGATTTCTCCCAAACACTTACAATCAATTTTTGTTCTTTTTCAACCCCATGAAAAAGGGGTTCTTATAATTGAAATGTTTGTTCTTTTCTTTTAATGTTTAAGCTATGCTTAGAACTTTGAATATGCCACAAGCTAAGGGAATGTGCAAGCTTGATGAGAAAAATACCTTAACCGATGCTAGCAAAGGCTAGGGGCATTTTTAAATAGTAGTTTTCTTGTTTCTATCTCCAAATTTTTCCCTTACCTTAGTAAGTGTGTTCCCTCCACCAACAAGTTAGTCAGCACAAACAAACAAAGTGAGGGGAAACCAAAATCAAAAGCTTGAAATACTACAATTTGATTATGCTCTTAATGCTTTTTACTCAAATACTTTGCAAATTTTACAAACTTAGGGACTAAATTCCCAATTCAAAGAAACATATTTTAGTTTGTAAGCATTTAGGACAGCAAGGTATACTCTAATAGGACGTCCTTTTTTGTTTCTTTTTTGCATGCAAAAAAGAAAAAAAAATAAATTTGAGCACTTTTCTGTGACAGAGCATGTACCTTAGTATCTTCGTCCAATATTGTCTCAAGAACCACCTTAATGTGTGCTTGATTCTCCTTCTTAATCCTTTTTGTCAAGGCTTTATCTTCTTGATTGACTCTATTTTCTAGCTTCTTCACCTTCAGATGCTCGTTCATTTACTGTTTAAACAACATAATAGCAAATTAGTCCTTGAGATTTATCAATTTAAACATGAAAATAAGCCAGAGACATCAGGCAACATAATCCAGCTAGTATGCGTGAGTAAACTATGTACAGGCGTAACATTATCAGTAGCGAGCATCATAGTTAAGGGCTCAAGCGATACCAAAAGTTACACAGGCATGGGCAGTTTAATAGAAAGCATGACTAGAAGACTAAATTGCGCAAAATAGTAAATGCAAAGTGACAGAATACACTATTAAGCAACAAATTTTCTTGCAAAAGTGTGACTGAAATTATTATACGCATGAATGAAATGCTTTTACACGTGACTAAATTGCTTGTACGCATGAACAAAATTCTTTTACGCATGAATGAAAATCTTGTACGTGTGACTGAATTGCTTACACGCGTGACTGCATTTCTTGTACGCGTGACTGAATTTCTTGTATGCATGACTGAAACTTTAAAGGCAATGCAAAGTCTCAAATTAAGCGACAAAAAAATAAGTGATACGCAATACTTCCCTGTGTTTAGGCATGATTTGAAGCCATAAAGGCTGAATGCTTTGCCATTCCAAGCGTGAGTTTCCAGCTAATAGGCGTAAGATCAGGCTTCCAAAGCGACACTATCAGGATTCTAAGCGTGAATAGATCTCCCGTAGGCATGACTTTAGAAAATTCCTGTAGAAAATACACGGAAACCAGACAAAAATGTATGCAAAGATGATTTAAATCACAAATTTGTTAGTATTTAAGGCTCAAGGCCCCACGGTGGGCACCATTTGTGTGATGATTTTATTCACCTTCATGAAATTACAAGATTAACTAAGAACAACAAGAATTAGAGTGAGAAATAATCTAATCAATGCACAATTAATCTATCAACATCTCATGGATCTCTAAAATAAAGTGGTAAATGAGGCTCTCAGCTATGATCCTCACTAGTGACACTCTAAAGATGAGAATTAAGCTATATGATATGTAATTAAGATCTATTCAATCAAATTCTAGCTCTATTTGATGAACAATCTACTATGATCAAAGCAATTAAGCTATTAAAATTGACAAGTGAGTGGTGTGGATGCAAATTGCAAGAGCTTTGCTGCAATTCAAAGATATGGAATGGATCCTTAATGCCTCAAAATGCTTTCTACTTATAGGATTTTCCCAAGGGTAGGGGGTAGAGTGAGTTGATCATGGTTATGCTTGGGTAAGGTCAATTGGCTTTGCTTTGTCCATAAATGGGGGGACAAGGAGGGGACAATCATTTAAGTGGTTTCAAAAGGCTGGACCATTTCAACAAAAGTGAGTGATTTGTGTCCATTTTGTCTCCAATTTGCTTTGTTGAGGGAAATTATGATTTATTAATTAATTAAAGTAATTAAATTTAGCCATGAAGGGTAAGAGGTTCATTTTGATTTTTGCTTCCAACAACTATGTCATTAATTGAATTTCGTAGTGTTTTTCCCCTTTTCAAGCTTCATTTAATCCTTTAATCATTTAATTGAATTTTCCTTTGTTTCATTTATTGATTTTTCGTGCTATTTTGATGATTTGATGCACCTTTTGATTGATTTAAGCCTTTTGCCAATTTTCGGTGTCTACAATAAGGAGATAGACATTCAGGATATGTCATCAATTTGTGGTTGAGTGTAATAATAAATTTTGTATTTGGCTATGAGAGAATTATTTACATTCTTAATATGACTATTGAAATATAAAAATAATAATTCCTAAGTAAGTGAATTATTGCAAAATAATTGTGCGAAATTTGATTTATATAACAAGCTAACATTATTGCAAGCCTTGATTTGTGTTTAGTGTTAAAGACCATGTGGCCATGAGAGATACCATGTCAACAAGCCCCTAGCAACACAAATGCTAGTCAAGAAAAGAGGTTTGTTGAATGCATGTATAAGTTTTGTAGTTATTGGATATGGATAGGATATCTAACATATAGCTTAAACAATTTGAAATGTAGTACTCGAATAGTAAATCTTTTCTCCAGGTTTTAGAATGAGTAATTCCTCATTGATTTCATTGCTTGTGATAATTCTTTATATTATTTCTTAGAATTATATTGAGTGACTAGACAATATATATATAATGGCATTTACCGAATAAGCCAACCTTGCATTTTGGACTTGATGTTAGGTGGTTTAAGAATGCTAGTTCATAGATGAGGTGATAGCACAAATAACATATATCATACCTTTTAGTTTTTAAGGAATTTATTTTATGATTTTTACCTTCTAATTATTTAGTTCTATAGAATATTTATATTTCCCTTCTATAGTAAATAAAATTTGTCAATAGGATTATATTTATTCCTTATGGAAGAAAATAATATTTGAGGCTTCCAATTTTAAAGTATTTAATGTTATAATAAATACAAATCACAAAATAAACAATTATATTTTTGGTAGCGAAGGTAGATAGTTACGTATTGGCCAACAATATAGTAGATATTTGATCTAAGCAATATAAATTGGTAAAAAAAAATTAGAGTTGTTAAACAATATGATAAACTTTAGTGAAGATATAAAGAACTTCGTTGGTCAATTAAAAACTGATCAAAGATCTTAAAAGTATTCAATGTAGGCTGTTCAAATAAAATAAATTGTGATTTGAACATTTACTTTATATTTAATGATGCAATTGGCATTTCTATAAGTGAAAAGAGTTTATTAGTTACAACTCATTAATGATATTAGTTAATTCTAAATTAACTCATGAATATTACCTACATCCTCATATTGGGTGCCACAGTCACATTGCTTTCTATGTCAAGAATTAATATGGTAGATAAAAACTTCTTTTTAAAGAAAAAGGAAGCTCTACAGGATAGGGTGGACAATAGGGCATGTTAGTGCCATTAAGATACCATGGCCTCCCTCACTCAAAAAGGATGGCCTGCAGGTAAATAAATTGGAGGGACACTGACAACTCTGGAGGGAATTTTGATTGTTAGGACCAAAATAAATTTTTGGGGGAGGGTTCCATGTTAGGACCTGCTGGTTGATGTCTTCACATTTTTATTTTGCACCCACTTAAATCATTTGCATTGAAAACCTAAATTTTGTCAAATTCAAGGCACCCACTTAATCATTTGCATTGAAAACCTAAATTTTGTCGAATTTAAGGAACCAAAGTTAGGAAACAAAAAAACTCGTACAATTGTAATAAATCGCCTTACAAGAAAACTACTAGGCAATTGGAAAACATGGGGAAAAGATGGATTAAAAGATTATGCTGTGATAATATGGAATTTGTGGAAGATTTTGAGTGACATTTGTTGAAAAAAAAATTATATTCAATCATTTTCCTTTCTGTTACTATTCAACAGCGCAAAGAATTTCTTTGCTGACAATTTTTTTTTAACAATCTTTAACCCTTGTTTGGAATAGATTAGAAATTGTCTTGTTTTCAAATTCGAACATGTTAAAGATCTATGTCAGGATTAACATGAAAGGAAGGCATAGAGCTTACTAAATTGTTTTCCACAGTGCAAATTTATCATTTTCTTGCCGAAAACCTTGGCCTCATTAGA